>JAZHYW010008588.1:0-31409 GCA_037355805.1 Ixodes ricinus | reverse complement strand
ACCGTTCCTCCTTCTGTTCACGTTATACCTACGTCAGACACCACGCTGAACTCTGAAGTCGCTTTCGACCGGCCTCATATGACGGCTTCCGCGTCTTGAAATCAACTCGCCGTCACAAACGACAACAAACAAAGCATCCGACAAGCTCCGGCCCAGCTGCGGATCAGCCACTGCATGGGCGCTGCCATCTTCCCTGTGACGTCACGTATTTGGTTTGGTTATGTGACGAGTGGTCTCATTTGCGTACAATGGCAGCCGCCTTATGGGGGTCACTTTCGAGTGCAGACCGGAACCCGGTTTATCGCTCTAAGCCCCTCTACCTCGTTGGGTCATGCAAATACATTCTAAGCGCAACTGCGCAAATAGGTATTTTATCGTATAAAAACTAATCTTTAAATGTTTATCAGGAAAAAAAGTTACAATGAGAGTCAAATTGTCCGGAGACAGAGTTTTACAAAAAAAAATAAAAATAAACACAACGCCAGGGAGAAGCACGGAGGCCGCATTGCCAGCGACATAAACAAATATGTAGAAGAGTGGTAAGTTGGGCGAGTTGGTAAACGTTGAACATGGTTAAAACGCGCACAAAGAGACGAGGACAAACAGGTCTAACAGTGCACCGAAAACCAGAAACAGGGAAGGAACACAGAACACAGACAAGCGCGCACTCACAACTCTAGTATATTAAGTAAAGAAAAGAAAGATGAAGCACAATATTTTACAGGGACAACGGCACCAGGGGGTAAACAGTTCAGTCGCCGTCAAATGTTCGCAAGAAGGCAACTTCTTTTTCGCTTAAAGCTATACCGACGGCTGACTAACGCAGCGATCGGCCAGGCTCAAGATGGTGAACGCCTCGAGCACCTCGCGCGTTTGTTTTTCTTTAAAGCGGCCAATGATTGATGTTTTTTCTAACGATGGTGTGCACGTACAAGTCTTAGTGCACCGAAAGGTGACCTCCTACAGTGGATGTTAAAAAAAGTTTGTGCTCTCGTAGACGGTCATTCAGACACCGTCCTGTCTGTCCCACATAGCATCTTCCACATGAAAGAGGAATGCTATATACAACGCCCGAGGAACAGGTAACAAAAGGCCGCGCATGTTTTTAAAAAACACGTGCCACAAAAAGTCAGCAGAACCCATCCTTTGGGAATGATTATCTACGTTAATGCGAATAGCATCAAACGGTGCGGAGTTAAGGTCGGTTCTCACATGCAGCGAAGCGCTGATGTAGCGCTCCTCACGTGCCGTCAGCTACTTATCGCCTGCCATGAGCAACAGTTTTGACGGCGCGATACAAAGCTGGTGAACGCTCCCGTCAGCACGCGCTTAGCGCGAGGTAAGCGCTACGCTTGTAGCGCTCCGCTGCATGTGTGAACAGGCCTTTATGCGCGTTCGTCAGGTGGCCGGCACACTCTAGGATACGCCAGCCCACTCTTGAGGCGATTCTAAATTTGTTGACACTTTCACAGCCCTGCGCACGATCTCCGCAGCCCAGCACGTGCGTTTGTGTCACTGAGGAAGGCGAGCAAAGCACGCGCCATACGCACAAACACTCAAAATGGTACCGACCAGACTTTCTGGCGTCTCAGCTAGTCTCAACCAACGGTACTTAAACGGTTGTTTTATATCTTACCATAGACGCGCTACAGCGCTATCACAGCATGCTGAGCGCGCGTTCCATGCGTGAGGGTCTCATTCCGCCTCGTTAGCTGAGCACGGCCGCTACATCACCCTCTCCCGAGCGCGGGAGAGGGTGAGCTAGCGGCCGTGCTCAGCCTCACGAGAGCGGAATGAGCCCTCGTGCATGGAACGCGCGCGCACCGGTAGCTGTGACAGCGCTGTAAAGCGCGTCCTATGGTAAAGATATAAACAACCGTTTAGAGTGCGTTGAATGACTGCCTTCATAGCTCTGTGGTTAGCGCGTCTGCCTGCTGATCAAAGGGTCAACGGTTCGAATCCCAGCCGGCGCCGGTCTTTTTTATTTATTTATCGACCCGCGGCGTAAGAGGTTAGATAGCCAGATAGATATATAGATAGATAGATAGATAGATACATAGACGAAAAGTGCGTGAAGTATCCAAAGAATGCTATTCGCATTAAAAACATGCGCGGCCTTTTGTTACCTGTTCCTCGGGCGTTGTATATAGCATTCCTCTTTCATGTGGAAGATGCTATGTGGGACAGACGGGACGGTGTCTGAATGACCGTCTACGAGCGCACAAACGTTCTTTAACATCCACTGTAGGATGTCACCTTCGTACGTGCACACCCATCGTTAGAAAACATCAATCATTGGCCGCTTTAAAGAAAAACAAACGCGCGAGGTGCTCGAGGCGTTCACCATCTTGAGCCTGGCCGATCGCTGCGTTAGTCAGCCGTCGGTAGCTTTAAGCGAAAAAGAAGTTGCCTTCTTGCGAACATTTGACGGCGACTGAACTGTTTACCCCCTGGTTCCGTTGTCCCTGTAAAATATTGTGCTTCATCTTTCTTTTCTTTACTTAATATACTAGAGTTGTGAGTGCGCGCTTGTCTGTGTTCTGTGTTCCTTCCCTGTTTGTCCTCGTCTCTTTGTGCGCGTTTTAACCATGTTCAAACAAATATGGAAGTGCCCGTAGCCACGTATTTTTCTCGTCGTCCAGTGCCCTGCTGAGATCTCTTTAGCGCTATCTCTGACCGCTGAACATGGCTATTTACACAATATTTGCTCCTCCAAATCTTTCTAGATGTGTCCCCCAGCGTTCCGACACAGTAAGTGGTTCGTTAGCGCCGGCGGTCAGCGGTGATACGAGTCGGCCATGGCGCTGAGCCACTAGTCACCCGCTAAACACCGGCTAAACTAGCCCTACCCAATGACTATACTCCGTTTCACCTTATGTTGTACCGCAGCGAAGGCTAGAAGCGCGAGCTCATAGCGTTGGCTGCAGCCCTTAGTGCACGAGAGCTTGTGCCGCCGAGACGTGCCCTAGAGCAAGGAGCTCGCGCTTGTAGCCTTCCCTGCGGTACATCATAAGGTGAAATAGAGTATAAGATATGTCTGTCGCGCGGGGCGACTCGCCCCTAAACACGACCGGTGAATACCAAGCGCTCACTTAGCGGCGACTATCGCCCGCCACGTGATCATTTTAGTCGATGACGTCACTAGTCAGTGGTTAAACAGGCGCTACTCGCGCCTGGTGAATACGGGTGCGGGACTTTGCCGGTAGCTTTCGATATGCGGAGCTTCGAAAATAGCACTCCGGTGGCCCCACTTATTCTTTCGAGTTCACCTTAACTTTCACGTACGTAATATGCTCATTAGATAAACACCTTTCTCAAACGCGCCCTCAACGGCAGGCTTTTCGTCGGTTTCGATTCGCATAGCACTTTAAGATAGCAAATCGCCATGTTTTGGTCAGCTTCCTTTATGATGAGGCAGACTTGGACGTAGGTCAACTACTCTACTCAAACTACTGTAGTTTAACAACTTTTTCGAGTAACTTGGTAACTTTCAATTACGACTGGATTTGGGTAATTAGTATTTTTTTAACTACTTTTTTCAGGTAACTTCTACTCAAATTACTAACTACTTTCGAAATCTAGTGCTAATTTTTCACATCACGAAAGTTTGAGCGCAGAAATGAATAAGACGCCGGCAGATGAAATGGCATTTCCGAACAGGGGGCCCCCTTGTTCGGGAAAACGTCATGTGGCCAAGGTGGCGACGAGCAGCCAAAACAGAACACCGACGCGCACGAAACGCAGGAAGACATGCTTAACAAGCCTTGGTCGGGTATTGACCTAATCCGGTAATGCACGCAGGCGCCGCGTTTCCAGCTGCAACCGTGAAGGACGGGGACACACCGAGGGCTGTTGTTGTTTTCGTGTTGTCTGTCTTTAGTGAGTTCTGATTCAAGCGGTAGGTTCCATGGGAGGTGCCACTGGAATGACCTCACAGCTGGGCGCCTGTTTCAATGGTCGCCTCGTCGTCAGCGCATACGCCTTTGCAAAGCCGGACTCCCCCACGCACAAACCCTGGCACGGATAATCCGTTCATGGGAGCACGTTCCCGCTTCCAGCTGCAACTCTACAAGCGACGATGCTTGTTTACGTAATCCTCCGCGTCCTTCCGACCTTCCATGCCTGAGAGACCTCCTTTTGTTAAAAACGATTTACTTGTCAGGCGTCCCAGGCGGGTCAGACCATTGTAGTCACCGGCGAGGATTGCGAGTTACCCTTGGGAGATCCTTTTGTTGGACTCGGCGTCAGCGGCGAAGTATGCTTCGGTTTATCTTCAGCTAAACCAAAACAATTTTTTTTTCAGTAGCGTAGCACTAGCACTACAACGAGATGCGCCGTCGTCCGGATGATCTCATCTTCGTGGCGCGAGACTTAAACCCTTGACGGTCTGGTGCACTCGCTCAGCGTACTCTCAGAACGTCGTCGGAATAAAGAGGGGCCAGTTATAACAATCTCAACTTGCCGAAGAAAAAAGGAAAAAGGTTGAAAGTTTGTTATAAAAGACCCTCTACCCGAGGCAAACCTCACACGTTTCGTCATTGACACCTAAGATTCCGACACTCGCTTACCCGACCCTGCACAGCCTGTTTCTCAAATTCAACGGTGCCGTTCCATCCAGCGCGTCGGTGGAACGTCTATAGCTTGTCTGGGGACGTCTTTAGAAGGAAACGGGAAAAATTCTCCTATCAAGAACTTTGAAAGTCAATCGCTTCTGCGAGCGAATAAGCTATTTTGGTGAAAGCGCAAGCCATAAATAGACTGCATTTATTTTAGGGTCAGAGGTTTTTTCATTGCTCAAAACTGCTGTTCATTTCGCTACCACAAAAATATAAAAAGTAACTTCGAAAGTAACTTCAAAGTAACTCGCTACTTTTTACAGTAGTTAGTAGTTTACTCAATTACTATTAAAAATGCGTAATTTCTACTCTACTCCAATTACTTTTCGCGTCGATACTCAGTAACTTAACTTAACTACCTTTTTTGAGTAATTGGTACATGTCTGTTATGAGGTGTAGCCGTATTTCGCTGTTACATCGGAAGGCAGTGTTGCCATTTCATGATATTTCGCCACACGTAGTCATCTGCCTCCTCATGAGCGACGCCACCTAGATCTCTACCCTCGTTCGCCACACGTGATCGCCACGCCTGTGGCGAACACGACGAGGCAGAAAACTACGTATGGCAAACTACGTGTTCTCCAGACGTAGTTCTCCGCCTAGTCGTAAGCGATGCCGCCATCAGTGTCTGCAGTGCTAACCTTGCTGTGTGGCAGACAACAAACATTACCTCATCGTACGTGTGGAATATCTTTAATTCCTCTGCTTCTGACACCATGTTTTATGTCATCAGACTAAAGTACATAAGCATAGCGGTTTCTTGTTTTATTTGAGTCCAGCTAAACACCGTTTCACCTTAAATTTTACCATAGCAAAGGCTAGACGCGCGAGCTCATAGCGTTGGCAGCTGCCCTTATTGCACGAGAGCTTGTGCCGCCGAGATGTGCCCCAGAGCAAGGAGCTCGCGCTTGTAGCCTTTCCTGCGGTACATCATAAGGTGAAATAGAGCATAGAACCGACTTCTTTCATCGCGCCCAGATTCTGTATGTGGAGTTCTTCGTCTCTCGCACCTAGCTCGTCCGGGCCATCGTGCGAGTCCAGCTGACACTGAATATCGTCGAACATGAAATGTTGGGCAGCAAGAGCGTTGTGGCGTGTGTCGTCTGCTTTAGTGATCTAAATATGGCGGCCTGTCCTAGTTCCTCTGCGTGGCACAAGAAGCTCTCTTTTACGCATTGTGCTCAAGCCCCCGATAAAGGCGTCTTTTTATACAAGTACCGCCAACCATTGACGTGGAAACGCTCAAGGACACGTGCCACGGGCGGGTCCACAGCCGCCATTCGCTTCATATATGGCCGCTAATTTCAGTGGTGCGGCGCCATTTGCTTCCAAAATTAGTTCGAGATACGGGCCTCGTGCATTTGACGCTACTTGCAAGACAAAGGCAAACGTATCAAGGAGATTTTCATGGGGCCTACAATAGATTAATTCAAAAAGAAGTTTATAAATCTCCAGCGCGACAGAGGCCAACGAAAACGCCAGTTGCGGCTTTTTTTGTTTGGGTGCCAATGGTCACGTGGTCCGCTGCAGGTGCGTTTTTGTATTGTTTTTTTGCCGGTCACGTCGTTATTTGAGTCAACACGTGCAATTAAAAACCTGTCATACTTTCTTTTAGTATCTTGCTGCTTGTGCTCACGCGCCTGAGCAAGGGAAGACGAAAACGAAGAAACCGCCACGTACCCTCATTCTGAAGATTGGCTTCGGTGCGACACGCAGATCTGCAAAACTGCCTTCGCTCAGTTTCAGGTAACGTTTGTTCTTATTTAACAATTTTGAAACCTACTCTTTATAAATATGTATTTTTGTTTTATATGTGGTGAAGCGTTCAAGAAAAAACCGCATACCCTGAAACTCGTTCTTGGGCCCGACTAGGCTGAGTACCCCATCAGCGCTTCGATCTGAGCAACTAGGTCTTCCTTCTTTAGTTCGAAACACTCATCCGCACCAAGATCTTCAATGGGTAAGTTTAATTTTCACCTAAAATACCGAGACCTCTAAAATGCATGTAATTTGCCTTTTTGTTTACTGCAAGCACTAACTATGGACCAGAGAACTCGAAATAACAAACGTAGCGCTGGAACCAGGGTCGCTTGTTAGAATCAATGGCTTAGTCAAAGTTATTTGATTCACTCGAAACTCCGTGACAGAAATGCCCCGAGGCGCTGATTCCACGGGTGCTACAGCCCCCCCCCCCCCCCCCACCGCCCTTCCCACCAACAGTCCACCTTAAGTAGTTCCATAGCGACCATTTAGCGGACGGGCGCTCTGGTAACAGCAGTCTATCGAATAAAAACATGTTTTGAAACACAGCGTCTAGGTCGCGTTTCACCATGATCTATAGAATGCAAATTGGAAACTAAACTCATGATTGCACTTCAATTGACAGGAGGCGGACGGGAAGGGAAGACTGAAGGTGCCTCCTTCTGGGAGTTTTATGACTGAGCTAATCTCGCAATGTTTGTCCAAGCTTAGACTGTGCGAAATACTCTGCCAAATCTAGTGCGCGCGAGCAGCTCTTGATTGTCGACTTGCGTTCTACTTTGCTCGTGTGCTAGTTTTGAAAGTGTTTTCTTGCACACAGTCTTAGTTCAGCCGCCAATTTCGGCAAGCCACCCGAGCTGCGGAAGTTTCAGAGCTTGCCATTATCGATATCAAAGTTAATAAACAATCTTATAAATTTTCAATTATTTTTTTCCCGACGAAGCCAACAAATATATAAAGACGAATGTTTTCGGCTTCCAGAAATGGCTCCAATTTTATTTTTTATTTTTTTCGAAAATCGCCGCTGCCCCTTTGATTGTGGAAACCTCAAATTTTCAATTTTAGCATACGAGAGGACACTCCGCGTTTTACAATACGTTGTTTACATCTACCGTGCAAAAGCAATCGATGCTAAATATTTCGCACATACCCTACTTATAAATAGTGAGCGTTCATTTCCTATACTCGGCGACAACTTTTCTTGACAATGCAGTGGAGTGTACAGGCACGCGCTCCCCTTCTCCCTCCCATTTTGAGCGCTGAATAAAGCTGTGCGCGGGCTCTCCTGCTCTCCACTGCATTGCCAAGAAAAGTTGTTGCCAAGTATAGGGAGCCTAATTAATCATGTTTATATTTATTCATTTGGCCTGCAACTATATCTGATTTTACCATATGTAAGCTCTTAGAAGGAGGAATATAAACACGTCGCGTAATATCGCAAATTTGTTGGTATTTGCATTTTTTCTTTTTTAATTACCATTTCTACACGCACAACAAGCTACAACTAAGAGTTGTCGCCGATACGAAAAACAAATGAGCGCAGTCAAGATGACATAAATGTACGCGGTCTATACATGGGTTTCACTGACGTCAGAACGGCTGTAATTATGGTGTCTTGATGCTGATGGCATACAATATCCCCCACGGTTTTGTGCCATTGATTTTATTAATCTCATACTTGACTTTCCTGATACTTTTAAACTGCCTTTTCACCTATTTATATAATTATATTTAGGTGCTTATATAGGCGAGAGTCAATATTTGCGCGTGCCACGGTAGTGGTGTCGGGAGCGCGCTTGGCTCCGACGAAAATGGCCGAGGTTTAATGCCTGGTAGCGGATGCATTTTTTTAATATATTTGTAAAAGTCGCTTTCTGGTAAATTCAGCAACCATTTAGCTTGCTCGAGGTCCAAATGTTCTACGCGCCGAACCTTCTGCGCCGATCGTTCTAGAAGCCCACGCGTGTACAAAAGGGGCTCCGCTTTGCGAGCCAATATCTGCCTTTCGCCAGCGCTCAATCCAGCTGCCACGCCGCCTTGGACACCCGGAACGCCTGCTCCACTGTTTTGTTTTTTGGCTCAAGAATGTTTCAAATAAACGTTTAGTGTACCGATGCATTAACCTCGGCTCTTCCTGTCATTCCTGATATATTGGTGGAGGTGCCGGGCATCGCAGCCCATGAAGCATTCCCCTCCGAAGCCTCGCAGCCCAACCCCAATGCCAAGCTCAAGAAGAGCATTCTTGAAAACTACCGGGACCCAAAGAAGCCTCCGGATTCAACGCCGACCCCTGAAATTTGGCACCCTGCCGACGAAGGCCAAACTATCAACATCACTGATGATGAAGAGCCAGTCGCCGCAGACCAAGACCGCTGCGCCCGTCGTCTAACTGCCCGCCACTACACGAACCCTGACGACCTTCCATTGCGAAGCCCGCAACAATGTGGAGGACTGGCTTCAGCGGTATGAACGCGTAGCCCGCCATATTGATTTGACCACTAATCAGCGCCTCCAAAACCTCTACTTCTTCTTGGAAGCCACCGCGAGGCAGTAATTGGAGGAGCACGAGGCTTCACTTACATCGTGTGACACCTATATCGCCGTTTTGAATGAGACATTCACGAATCATAACCGTAGACAGCGGACCAAGGACCTCCCCCGGAAAGAGAACTCAAAGCCCAAATGAAAGCTTTACCAGATGCGTGGAGGCTGTCCTGCGCCTGAGTGCCCGCGCTGAACTTCAGACCATCGAGGAGAGGACGTCGCGCGCCTTCATGATTTCCTTGCAGAGTGAAACCTTCGACGGTCTTGTCCGACACCCGGTACAACTACTGATGACTTTGCAGCTAAAGTCACAAGCATTCAGCGCGTATCGGCCAGAGCAAGCCACCACCACCTACTCACAGATACCGCAGTTGCTTCAACTGTCGCATCATCGCGGCCGATCGGGGACATCGTCGGTGCAAAAAACAATTGGCAGATTATCCTCTACGTCGCTCGGGAAGAGCTCCGAGAGCAGCTACCCGCCGCTGACCAACGAGCTTTGCTCTCCATCGCCGAGGTCGTGCGGCAAGAAGTCCAAAAAGCCATACAAAAAGAGGCTCCTATCAGCGCAGCAGCTTCCGAGGAACCCAAGCAAACATATGTCGCAATGACACAAAAGCCAACGCCTCCCCTTCGCCCCTATTTTGTGCCGCCATTACCTCAGTCTCCTGCGCCGCACTATGGGCGAAACCACAGCGAACAGGTTCAGTTACCCTGCCAGGAGCACCGTGAACCCCGGCCGGTGGACGTGTGCTACCACATCAAAAAAGCTGGCCATCTGTACTGACGGTGCAACGTACGCCACATTGGGCGTACGTTGAGAACGACCAAGGTCACCGAGTAGTACCTGCGCCGTCCTCCGACTCCGGTGAAAGAATCTTCCCCAGGATCCCTATCGCTATCACCACGACGTCAAGCACCGCATCCTCATAGGTCTCACCGAGAAAGCATGTACCACGTTTTCCGCCGGGGAACTAAGCGCGGCGACCCTGGGAATAAAGTTGCCGAATCCGGATGTAGAAAATAGCCTCCAAGAACGCCGCAGAGCTCCCATTCTAGCAGCGGCATATTGGAAAATGCCGTTTCTGCAACGGTATCACACGACCTGAACGTTGTTTTTGACTGCCACGACACGTCGGCCCTCGTGGACACCGGGGCAGACTATTCCGTCTTCAGTGACCAACTCTTTTGCCGCCTTCGGATAGTAAGGACACCATGGGATGACCCGCAAATACGATCCACCGGAGGCCACCTCGCAACTCCAATTGGAATGTGCACTGCGCAATACGTCATTTATGCTGAGACCTACCCCGTGAAGTTCGTCGTTCTTCAGAACCGTGCGATAAACAGGCATTATGTTCTGTATTGGTTCCTTCTGCCAAGAAGGCGCCGTTATCGATCTTGGAGCGAACCGGGCGACACTACAAACTCCAGTGCCACGGCCACTTGAATCCAACGCCACGCCATCCGCGGCCTGTGTCATCGCCAAGCATGTTAACCCGCCGCCGCGATCAAGTGTGTTTTACCCGTCGGGACTGACGACTCTACTTGCAGCGAAGTTCTGATCGAGGGCAGTGTTCAGTTACTTCTAGGAGGAGGTATCGGAGTCCCAAGAGGTGTAACAAAGCTGCAAGACGTGCGTGCCACAGTATTCATTACCAAGTTCCAACAAGAGCCGCAGCACCTTACGAGGGTTACTGCGGTGGGCCTCATTGATGAACTCCGGAACTCAGCCGCGATCATCGACCTCTCGGAAGACCTGAGTTCATCGCTGGAACAAAAGACGCCGTTCCCGGGGCTTGACACCGACCCACTGCTTTCTTCAGCTGAAAGACAAGAGCTGCTCGAGTTATCTGCAAGATGAGCGAGTGCTTCGCCACGTACTCAAGGGTGCGATAAACGATGGTGGCGAAGCACCGCATTGTTGCCAACGAAAATGCGCTTCCTTCCACCGATTCCCGCGCCGAGTTTCTTTAAAAGAGCAAGAGGTCATTAAAGAACAAGATCGGAAAAAAATGCTCAACGGCCACATCATTCAGCCTTTGCGCAGTGGACCATTGTCGAATGACGATCATGACAAAAATGACGTCTATCCACTTCTCTGCATCGACGGTGCACCCGATATTTTTGCCAATGGAGCAGACGAGTGGTTACTCGAAGATTCAAGTCGACGAACGCGACCGTGAGAATACATTTTTCGTTACACCCGTCGGACTGTACGAGTTCGGAGAAGTGCAGTGCAAAATACTCACAAAAGTTGTTAATATAAGACACTGAATACCCATTTTAAAGTTTATTTAAACCTGTATATAAGTCATTTTTACGAACTATCCTGAGTAGAGTTGATATATTTTCAAAATGTAATTCAATTAAATTTAAAGATAGTCGAGAACCAGGTTGCAACCTGGTAACAAAGAAAAAATATCAGGAGGGGTGCTCTTACATGATGACTACGCTGAAAATCAGATTCTGCTGTGTCCTTTAAGGCCCGTTTACTCTCTTGCCACCCCTTAAAACTGGGTTCCTTAAAACCTCTTACAACGAGAGGACATACTGGCGCCATCTATTGGGTAGCGGTGTAAACTTGGCGGTCCGGTATATTTTCTATTTCTCTCGCGCATTACCCTTTCTTTCTTGGCTCGAAAAACTTTTGTGAACGTTATCAACGAACCCTTCTCATAGGTATTACGCACATTAGACCTCGGAAATACCGCAACACCTTCGCTCTTGTGATATGCAGTTCCAGGGTCACGGCATAGGTAGGGCCAGTATGCAAGTGTGTTCTCTCGTCCTAAGAAATTTTAAGAGGTTTTAACAAGTCTCGTCTCTGTCGGTCCTACTCGGTTACAAGAGAGTGAACGGGCCTTTATGACTTTCATAAATCGACTTTTCTGCTGCAATCAAGGTTGAATTAGAAACAATTCGTGATATTCAATATGTTAGGTAGCGAAAATTTGAGAAAGAAGGGAGACAGATGCATTGTATGCATGGCAACTGGCGTGCATTAGTTTGAATGTAGGCTCGGCTCACGGCGCATTCCGCAATAATTTCATAATATGCCATGACTGGATTTGGTGGACTTGACAGATAATCCATATTAGCATATTCCTTACCGCTGAACTCGAAGTTGTTCAGGGAGCCAGACTTTATGATGTATACGCGAGTGAATGACACACGTGCACGTATAGGAGAAACATCGACTATAAGACAGCAACCTCTTTTACCGTTCATCAAGATCATCAACCAAGAGCGAGAATTTCGTCTCACCAGTTAAGTGCGAGGAGGAGCTTTCGTGCCATCAAACTCTTATAATATATAATAGAAATGTCAAGAGGGAAACAGAAGCAACACACGAGAGTGTTCTCGAAGCCGCTTTCAATATCTGACTGCACCTGGAGGAAAGCTGGGCTGGACGATTCTAGGTATGAAACAATGAGTGCATTCGGAAGCACATAAACAAATGCTTCACAACGTGTTTCAGAGGCAAAGTTAAGCCACAGTGGTCGATCAAGTTTCTTTAAGGAAGGCCAATCAAGGTCACCGCATCTCAATAAAACCGGCAGAAGTTAGCTTCCTTGGACGCGCGAGTGTTCGTTCTGACTTGAAGACGGGCTCGCGTATCTTCATACCAGAACCACCGGAACCGGTGATTTCCTAATGTGGTTCATTGTGACCGTACCAAGCGTTGGCGACACAATCATCCTTCCGCTTACGGAACCAGTCTTGCTTCAAACAGAACGTGAAAAATTCCGATGACATCCCCAGCAATTTGCTAGATCCAAGCGTAACTTGCCATTCAAAGACGTTCCCTACTGTATTTAACCATTCCACTAAAAGTGTTTCTTTTTTTTTTGTTCCACAGGTTTCAATGTTACAGGACATTGTTTGAAAAAAAAAAAAAGCCAACAGGAGGGCCCATATAGGCGGGCGGCGAACTTGGGGCCAGCCTTTTTTTGGCACTTTTTAGACTGCGTTTTGCTTGTGCGTCGTGCCCTCCCCCATGCACCGTTAAGATAATTGCAGCCATGATGTCTACAATTGAACCACAAGAATGGCTCTAACGAATTGTGCAGTGCGGCAGAGGCATGTTAGTGCAGTCACTGAAATACTTATTGTGTTTGAGCTCACGTCCATACTGGGGAATGAAAATTACGCTACGGTGCAAATGACAGCAGACGAACTGTGCATTGTGAAATATATGCGGCAAGGATTGATTATGTGGAATGACGTGGGTTTCCTCGTTTACTTTTCGTTTCTCAGAGTTGGAGCAAAGCGAAGTATCCGCCATTGACGCTGACGTTCCTAAAACCGGTAAGTTTTATTATTTATGCACATTCAGAAAATATTTCTTAACTGTTATGGACTTTAGGATGAGTTTATATATTTGGCTTATTTTTTCTTCAGACAATGCGTAAGTTACGAATTTCCTGTTAATTTCGGAATCAAGTTAGCGCTAACATTTGCTCACTTGCGGTCTTTTGGACTTCGCACTTATTTACCTTTTTGCGGGTATTTAGCCACTTTTCAACAATAATGTTTTTTTTATATCGTGGTATTTATATAAATGGGACTCTATTATTGAGACGTGATTGTAGTGTAATTCAAAATGCGAGCGCCTGAATCAATATAAATGAGGCCTGCATTCAGCCCAGTTCAACTATCAATATGTTGCCATCTTCAAGTCATACGGAAAGCAAGTTTGTCTGGTTCTTGTACACGGGTGTTGTCGAAAAATGTCGAACACCGAGCTCACATTTTTTGACAGAAAAACAAAAAGTGGGTAGAGTTCAAAACATCTAGCATTAAAGGGACACTGACACCACAAAGGTCGTGTATCTTTTTGTTGATTAAAACCAGACTTGCACCCTTCACTCGAAAAAATTAAGGGATTACAATTACAAATTAACGAGCCTCAAATGTAATGGATTTCTTGCTACAAATTACTTTCGCTGAAAACTTAGGGATTACTTTACTGGTTACGTTACAAATTACTTTCATGTTACTTTTCCCGTACACTTATCAATAAATAATAAACATTTTTTTAAAGCTTTCAAAAATGTTCATTTTCGCATAAGCCAGCATCATGGTGTTTCTTGTTAAATAAAATATTGTATTTAGTAGAAAGAACCTAGGTGCACTACCGTCACCTGCAAGCTGACAAAGCAGCGAAAGCTGCAATCACACCCGGCATCCGGCTAGCTTGTAGGGACCGGAAAATTATCCCACGACTTTTTCTGACAAAGCTAGCGGTGCGCATTCTCAGTAGCACATTTAATCACCGCTAGGAGATTCGAAGGTAAAGAACCGAACTACGAAAGCTCCCTTTTAAAACAAGACTTTCAAGCGTTAGTGCACCGTCTCAAATCTGAGGTCTCGTGCCTGCGGGTTTGATGCACTGCCACCTTGCTCATGAACGGAATATAGGGATTATTGACTCGCGGCCATATCTGCGTGCGCGGGAGCTGAACTCGCGCTGATGGCCAGCTTCCGAATGTTGTTTCGCCGCGTGCATTCTGCACCATCGAGATTGCCGGTCTTAGCAGACTAATATTGTGAGCTTGTTTTGAGCATTCGCTCTAAACATCGCCCTCAAATATGAAGCCCAGTGAATACCTGCTATAGTTGCATGCAGTACCAAAAATGCATGGGCGCAAGAGCTCGTCTTTGCGCTCTGGTTGAGGGGGTGATCGCACACTCATATTACATAGAGTTCTGTATTTTGTTCATATTTTTTAAAAAGAAACTGGTAATTAGATTAATCCGTTACCACTTTTTTGCAACGAAATGACATTAGAAATTACTGCCTCAAAAATAACTTGGCAATCACGAAATAGCTTGCAAAAGTGTCAGATTCCAGATAATCCGTTGCTTGCAACGGATTACTTCCCGTGTATCTAAAAGGATGCGAGTAGTGCTCATAGACACGCACAAAATACCACAACGTGAGAAAAAAAGTCCCCTGCCCGCGCGCGCGCTTCTTTCTTTTGCGTTTTTTTTTCTCCCTCGTCTCACCTCCTCGTTTTTCTCGTGTTTTTATTTCATTTGTGATGTAATCGGTTATGAAATTTAGGAGCTTTGTTATCAACATTTTTATATTTTTTTAAAAACGGCTTTCGTAAAACCTGTTTTTAACGAATTCCGAACGCACTACGTCCCCTTCATTTCAAGCATCGAAGGTCGGAGTCCGCAAAAATTATCACCTCCTCTCTTTTTATCCTCCCTCGGAAAATATGGAGGCGCTCAGCCCATGTTGCAGTGAGGATGATCAGGTAGTCGGAAAATCGTATGAAGTTCTTCTTTTGGCGCTCTACGACTTCTCAGACTTCGAAAAGGAAATCGTCAAATGGTCAGAACAACCGGTTTTGGTGGCTGTGCGCCGTGGTTCCGATTGTGACTACGCCGGGGCAGCCTTTGACCCAGCACCGGCGCGACGTGACCCCACACGTAGCTTACAAAAGTCCACTGCGCGTCTTCTTGTACCTTGCACAGTTACAAAAAGAAATTGAGATCACTGAAAGGGCCCAAAAAGAACGTCACGAACTCGAAAGTGAAGGACGCGGAAGAGCACGACACTTCGGGGGAGGCGGGAGAAAAGCATGCGCATAGTTGTAAACCCGAGACTGGGGATACGGACAAGGGACAAAACACAGAACGACACGGACGAAGTCTCAACCTTCTTCCGTGTCGTTCTGTGTTTAGTCCCTTGTCCGTATCCCCAGTCTCGAGTTTACAACTATGCTCAATTTACACCATCTAGCCTGCACCCTCACCATTGCTTCATTGCGGGAGAAAAACTTGAGTTACATGACGATTCAATCTGTGACGTCACTGCGCTGGCGCGGATCCCGGGATTTTAAAACTCGTATTTTCAAACTTGATTTTTTTTTTGCTTTTTGTTACTTAGCGAATACTGCGTTGAAGCCTCGAATTTTGAGGGTAATATCCAGTCACCGTGTTCAAATTTTTTCGGATAATAAACGAAATATACTAAAATTTCGACCTGTCCGGGCCCTTACTATCCTTCCAATCAAATTCCATCGGAACTTGGCGTCCTTCTGACGTCATGGAAACCCGTGTGCAAGAAGCAGCCGACTTGCTCTCCGAATATTCACAAACGATGACTGGGCTAATGTTTGAGGCTCCTACCCAACTGTAGTGTTATCAATCACCTATGATAATATTAAACAAATTGAGTCGTCTGAGTTATCATATGCAGCGTGGTCAAAGTGCTTCTGATACTTGAATTACAGCTGCAACTTGCAGGAGAGGTAATTTAGAAGGTTTACCACGAATGCTGGCATGTTATCTTCAAGACAACGAAATTGTTATTCTACGATCCTACGCCGGTATTGCTCGCGCCTTGTCACTGTGTGATATACCGGGTGTTCATGAGAAACTCGAACCCGACTTTTCGCTCCGAAAATTAAAGTAGACATTGCGGGAAGCTTCAACTCCGTCAAAACGTAACCTCAGCTGTTTGTGCAAGTTGCCAAAGTTTCAGCACCGACCGTTATCTTGTTCAAAAGTTATAAGCGATTTTCTGAAGACCAGTGGAAACATGGCGGCCGACGGAGCTCTCCAGTACATCGAGCTCTATGGCGCCAGAAACCGAAAACGGGCGAAAATGGGCGCCATTTTCCCACTGAAAATTTAAAAAAATCAATTATAACTTTTGAATAAGATAGCGATTGGTGCTGAAACTTTGGAGTCTTGTTCAAACGGCTCGGGCTACGTTCTGACGGAGTTTGAGCTCTACGTGACGTCTAGTTTGTTTTTGCGGGGCGAAAAGTCGGGTTCGTATTTCTAACAAACAAACATATATATCTATTGGTGCGGACAAAGCACGGTGGAGGCTGCGACGCGATCCACCCGATAAAGTCAAGTTGGTGCTCGCTCGAGTAGCCATGACCTACAGCGTCTGCGCCGTCCGGACCATAAAGCTTACCGTGCAAGACATTGAGGAAGACGGGGAAAGGAGAGTGCATGAGGACATCAGTATGCCGAGCCCTGGTTCGAATGGTTAGAGGTAGTTCTAAAGCTAGTTGTCTTTTTATCCGCAGCACTCGTCGAGCGCGTTCGAATGCGAAAACCAAACTCCCAAAGCCGACGTTCCGCGTTCTAGTGCATACGATGACTGCAGTGGAGACAAAGTCAGCTACTTTTAGCGTCTACCCACTATTCACACCAAACAGGACTCGAGGGTCTGGCGTCTCCTCCTCTCCTTCAGTTTATCGGCGCATTATAAAGTACATGGTGTTAAAAAAAATGCAGGGTTATTTTCAGCGCAAACATAAACTGTGCAGGGCCGAATGCTCATTCTTCACCGGAAGGCAGTGCTAGAGGTCCGAACCAGATGCCAAAGTTTCAGCCTGAACCCTTTTATTATTAAAAAAATAGATAAGTGATTTCTTGAAAATTTCAAGGGTAACATGGAGACCATTTTTGATCAAGATTTCGGTTTCTGGCTCCATAAAGCACCATATATTCGAGAGCTCCTTCGGCCACCATTTTCCCATAGACATTTCTAGAAAATCATTTTTAACTTACGAAGAAAATACCGCTTCGCTCTGAAAACTTTGGCGTCTGGTTCGGACCTCTAGCGTTACTTTCGGGCGGAGAATGAGCGTTCGGCGACGCGTAGTTTGTTTTTGCGCTGAAACAAACGCCGTGATTTTTTTTTTTCTGGGACACCCTGTACGCTATAATGGCAAGTAACGCCAGCGGCTATGGGATTTCCGCTTTCGAATTGGAACAAAGAACAATCGTTGACTTTTCCGGCGCTCCTGTGAATTCCTATGGGAAGATGCGCGTGTATTTTTTGTCCCTTCGCCGAAGACTACGAAAAAGTGTTTTTCTAACTATTGTCTCATCGTACAATAGGTAACCTCATTAATGTTGAACGAACGAAATTGTTTTAATTGCAGATTTTCCAGCAGTGAGCATGTTTAGCTTCCCAGTACTTCAGGCACTGTACTTTCTTCCACAGAAAGTGCATAAGAACAAGCGGTCAATCTAAGAAATAATAAGAGTCGAAAGTAATGTAATGCTTCTTTCAAGTAGCCTCAACATCCTGATGATGCTGATATAAAAAAAAGATCTGCTAGACTTACATGCGGCTAGAATTATCCCCATTTAGGAGCGGGTTGAACGCTTAAAGCAGTAACATTACGCGAACTAAAATAGTTTTCTTTTTTATTATTCTGCTGAAAACCTCCGGTGATAATCTGTTTTTGGCTTTTTCTATCTTAAAGATTTCCGCGCATGCATCTATACTTTTTCTTCTTTCTTTTTAAGGCCATTACAAACTTACATTTGTTCCCATACATGAACAGCAGAATGAATAAAACGAAGGCTATCTTGCAAATCGCACTCACTACTTCGCTCGCCTTATTTTGATTGTCTACATGCAGAAAGAGGTACTTTCTGCCTGTTGACATGCAGAAAGAGATATAAGAGATATATTCTCCATTTAGTGCGCAGTACTTGACGTCTTTTGATTTTTGAGATTATCTTCATTGATTTGGCACGTAAATCTTCCTGTAGAAAATCGAGGATGCCGTGTTTGCGCCTACACTTTTTGGCAATGCAAATAATTACTTGTAGGAAGGCAACTTAAAAGTTTATATTGGCACATTTGAAAGCACAAATACCTTAACCGGCCAAATATTTCGTCCACGTTACAGAAATATTCCAAGCTATCTAATACCATAGTTACACCCGCGTTCATAACTGTTATCGAACCAACGGCAGCTGACTCAATCCGGATCAGCCGGGGTTACAGGGAACTGCCAACTGTCATTCAATCGCTAACGACAGTTCGATTCAACTGAGCTGACCTACCTCAGCTAACTGATGGGGGTTCGCCGCACCATGTACAAAGATGGCGTCGTCCGCCCCATTGCCGCCGATGATCAGCGCCAGCGAGGCACTTATTTTGCGGAAGTTTGGGGGACGTATCTAGGAAGCAGTTTTGAGTAGTTACGCGTTAGTAGTAACGCGCTATTCAAACTTCTTTACGTTTTTGGTAATTTATAAGTGTAACGAGTTACTTGTTAAAACCAATGTAACTTGTAACTGTAATTACGGACCAGCGCACAGGTAGACAGTTACTAAAAATCCAAACACACAGAAAAATACACTCACACAGCGCCGGAACTATCAACTGATTTGTATTTCAAACTTCCTCTTAATCGACCCCAAGGAATAGGTTGCGCTGGTGCGTAATCCAGCTGTGCGCTAGTACGTAATTATGCCTTACCAACTCGCCCAATCTGCAGTTGTAACTGTAGTTCTAATGCTTTTTCTGAGGTAACGATGAAAGTAGCGACGTTACGTTTTGTCGTCACTTTCCAGTTTCTTTTATGAACAATATAGTATTGAACGAGTACAATCTAGCTATTCCTTGCACTTTCGAAATTGTCTTTTCCGACCTGCACAAACTTGTGAATACACAGCAATGTGCAACTGTTACCAAGGATAGGGCCATTGTATTCGGTCCGCGTTTGCCCCCGTGCAATTCTTTCCAGCGCTGCAGTTGAGCGCCTGTTCAGCAAGGGCAGGGACATGTTCGCCATCAAACGAGGGGAATGTTCTGACACTAATTTCGAGAAGCAACTGCTACTAAGTTCCAATATGAAGTAAAAAACACTTTTCTAATTTTCTGGAAAAAAAATTGGTGAAAGGCTTTTTCCTAAATTTTTCGTGTTCTAGAAAAGTAACTGAGAAGTAATGTCGTTACATTTTTAAAAGTAACTGTAACTGTAACGAGTTACTTTTTTGTTGCGGTAACTGTAATGGTATCTTCGCTACTTTTTTCTGAAAGTAATTGTAACTGCAACGAATTACTTTTTAAATGTAACTCACCCAAGACTGCTTGAAAGTAAGGTTTTAGCAAATATTGTCGGAAGGCGTGTGATTCGGGGCCAGAGCTGCCGCTAAAATCATCACAGCACGCCACGGAAACCCACTCTCGGTGAGCGTGGCCATTGTAATATCGCTGCCGATGAGACTTTCGTTATACCTATCTTGCTTGAATTCGTATGTAACGTACTCATTATCGTTTTTATTTCTCACTTAAAAAGGAAGTTGACTATCATTTCCGTTAAACGATGATATTGAATAAAAACTGCGCATATAATTCAATTTGCATTGCAAATAAATCAGTTGATGTGACATAAATTTTGGTCTTGTTTCGGTTTCAACTGTGATTAAAAGTTTGCGTTTTTAGGCATATGTGCTGTGTAGCACCGGGCAGTTTATTTGAGCTGAAGGAACGTTGAGAAACGCAAACGGTCGTTGGCTCAATGATCTTTTAGAGCGTTAGTGTAACTAGGGTATGAGACGTACGAAATGTTTTTTTATTTATTTGCTCTTATAATCGAGCGCAGGTAAAAAACGCACTTGCATTTTCCAAAATTATTAAATTATTGGAAATAAAGTTCCGACTCCTTGAACTTGAAACCGCACGGTAGCGCCAGTTGGACCCCTAGCACGACTTATAATAAGTTTATGGCTCAGGCAAACGTTGTTATATCTAATCTTGAACGCCTTGCACCTTATCGTGGCGCGTCCCTCGGTGACACATTCTATGCTTTCAGCCCGCCCTAAATATAGAAGCTACCGAACTGAAGGAAGTTGGATGCATATTGCCTTCGGTGGAAAGTGTTTCTAATGCAGTTGTTATGGTGAACTTTAAAGGTTCGCGCAAACTATTGCGCAACCAGAACGTGGTTTGAAAGTGGTCTTTCTTCGCTGTCAGTTGAGGGAGCGGTGTGACTGACGATGCTCTCCAGTCCGTAACAGCTCGCGAGCGGGCAACTGCGGAGGACTATTTTCAAACGACGCCTGCTGGTGTAGCTTGTCATCTTATAGCTGAAAGAACGTTGGTCTGGCCGGAATAACTGAAAATAAATGAACAAAAAAACAGAACATTGTTTATCATTTTTCTAGCACCCGGTAGCGCGCTGTTTGCGCTCGGAGCGTCTCCTCTTGCCTTGACCAGCGCTCGTTTGAACACCGCGCCACAGAACGCTCCGCTTAAACGCGTCTATAAACTTGTAGCCACTACCGTTGAGGCCTGAACCTAGGGTCTTTGAGGAAGCAGTATCTAAGTAACAGGTGTAGCGGAAGCTGCGGATTCTACGCGACGTGGCCCACTCAGAAAACGACCTTAAAGGGGCAATGCAACGATGTTTGTACTTTGAACATGTAGCGCTTAGAAAGGATCCCTGACGTTAATGACCCGAGAAACAGCCGTTCGTTTTTCCCTACATGCAATTGAATTCGCGGAAAAAAATAATGAAAAACAAGGCATTTTCACTCCCTCAACTCGCAGCAAGAACTAGCGGCCATGTGATCTGGAGACGATTATATGCCGCCAATGTTGATCATTGCCACGCGCTGGCGTAGGCAAGGCACAGGACACGCGCTGAGTTCCAGACATTGTTGTAGTTCGGCTATTGTCGTCATTGCAGCGACTGGACATGGGCCACTACC
The DNA here is from genome assembly GCA_037355805.1 of Ixodes ricinus. Lineage (NCBI taxonomy): Eukaryota > Metazoa > Arthropoda > Arachnida > Ixodida > Ixodidae > Ixodes > Ixodes ricinus. The sequence goes on along the minus strand of JAZHYW010008588.1, from coordinate 9,993 downwards.
CCAATGCCTCTCGAGTTCTCAATTATCAGGAGCCCAAATTGAGTGCTAACGCAATGTTCGGGTCCAATCAATGAGCTCAATTCAAATATCGTCAGTGGGCTCTACTGCGACCACCCAGCTAGGTCATCAAGTTTTCCGAAGGCGAGATTGAATGAAAACGCTCGCGTTAGTTGTTGCGATTACACCGCAGAAAGAGAGTTTTTTGGCCTGTGGCGTTGGTTGCGAATATCTTTGAATCCAACTAGTGCCAGGAAGCTCGTGTAAAGGGGAAAAACATTCCAATTGTGTATCGTTGCACCGACCCTTGAAAAGCCAGAAAGCATGCAATTTAGTACCACGCGACACAAGACCCACAACAAATTGCCGTAAGTCGCTTATCGAGGAGTCATCTGGCGGCAACGCTTGCTACGAGGCTGAGGAAAGGATTTTATACGGCAGCGCCTACGGCCGTCGTTTCCACACTCCTCCCGTCTTCGTCACATGTGCACTGCCATGTTGGAATCACGTGACGCGGCCGCCATCCTTAAATAATGAGTTCCATTCGTATTTTTCATCGTATTTATTCGCAATTTTATGCATTGATTGGTAAGTGTCGAGCGTTGCTTACCGCTATACATGGTTTCATCTTAAGTGCAGACACAGCCGATGATGCAAGCGCGAGGTCAGAGCTTTCAGCGTCCGAGACAAGCACGCGCGAATATAATGCCTAACATTTTTACAGCTTTAATTTATGCCTGTTTTTAGGAATAGTGAGTAAAAAGTATTGCAAACGTTCCTGTAAGGCAGGTGTATAAAAATTTGCATTTCTATATTGCTCACCATCGTCACAATGCTTTCTTCCTGCATGCCTACACACTGTAGCATCTTCGAGAATTTAATATAATGTTCGAATATTAATATTTAAATATATAATAGATGTTACAAAAGCGAACTAGAAATTATTGCCCCACAAAAGGCACAAAGCGGTGTCAGCGCAGCATTACCATGTATGACACTTGAACCGTAAGCAGACAATAAAGCGTTGAATTAAGGCTATCTTAACAGGTTTACCACAGTGCTCAATTATTAAAGTTTACATTTATTTATGAAATATACTCTCAGGACTGATATTGTACAAATCCAACGACCGTTTTTTTGTTTCTTCCAGGAACACAAAGAAGGTTATTTTCATCATTCTGTGCCTCCTGTTTCTGGTAGTATTTGCAGGAATTGCCTCCCTGTATTTCTTTTCAGGTAAGTGTGTTCTAAGAATGTTTCTTTATTAAAAGCCTACCATGTGGCAATGCTTAAAGAGGAAAATGCTTTGTCAATTGAGCCGTTTCGCTAATTCAATTCCTCCAATCCGACATAGCTTTGATTGCTCGTTTTAATGTGTTCGAGGGTCAATAAATAAAATAGTATTGAGAGTAACGACACTTAAGTCATCTCGGTGCACAAACGCATGATTTACAGGTATTTTAGAGTTCATGTGACGTTATCCAGAAGGCTTTTTTGTCCTCCGAATTGGTCGAAACAGTCCGTGGCAGAACAAAACCGTATCGTCGTAGCTTCCTGAGGGAGTCTCAGTTTTGCATTCTAACAATAGCCGGTATCGTCCTCTCAGCAACAAATTCGCATCGCCCAAAAGCAAATGGAGGAATGGGAATACGATACTTCAAGCGCCGCCTTTCCTGCGACTATGTACGCAGGATATACTGTAATGTTCGTGTGCGCAATGTAATACATAGCAATCCTCCAATCTTTATGACAATGCACTACCCAGGCGCACCTTTATCTAATGATTGCCTTTTTATGTGTTTCAAAAGAAATTTGATTTCGCTCTTGCGTTACCGCCGTATGGGGCAATGAATAATCGCTCACTATGTAACGTTAGAATGCTCTAACTAGCGTGTGAACGGGCGACCAAGCATCTTCCTTTCCGAACGCAGAGTGGTGATTTTCGCGGCGCGTCGCACACATATTTCCAGGTACCAGTTTTATATTAGCATCCCAGAACCAGCCTAACCTAGCGAACGCCAACAGCATGCAGGGATACCTATATCAGGTCCATGCAGTGCAGATCCACTGAGCACAAAAAACAAATACTGTACGTCATTTCACAAGAAATTGCTGTACAAGCAAATACATCAGCACGAGGGCATGGCTATCAAAAAGGCTTCCTATGCACGCGTTTTTTTAGCACAGGGATACCTTTATCAGGTCCATGCAGTGCAGATCCACTGAGCACAGAAAACAAATACTGTACGTCATTTCACAAGAAATTGCTGTACAAGCAAATACATCAGCACGAGGGCATGGCTATCAAAACGGCTTCCTATGCAGGCGTTTTTTTAACATAACCTCATTTTTTTAGCTAGGCTGACTCGCCTGTGCCTTTGGCTTCACCGCGCACATTTATGAGAAGGGGTAGAAGCTAAGACGTCATGCACGTTACTTAAAAGCAATACCCGACTTAAAGTGGCACTGCAAGAGAGGAAAATAAAAACGAGTGCTGCTCGAAGGGCGTGACTATCAGTGTCAAACACGAACTATCAGTGTCATCTTCGGTCTATATGGTCGGTTAACAACGACCTATATTTTAAAGTAGGACTGGCTGAATAGGTGGAGGCGACCTCTTCTGATCATCTTAAGAGCGTGATTGTTCGCTTAGAACACTCGTAAGTCGTGTGGGGCATTCCCATCATCATAACTGGATGCTAATTCCAACAATGGACCGATGTCACAACGCGTTGCGCTCATGCGTGGCGCTGCCATAACATTAGTTCACAGCAGGCAGGCTGCTGTACACGAGGCGGCTCGTAACGTCTCGTGCTCTACATTCGCTGAGCTCCAGTGAGGTCGGCGCACATGCAGAAAAACTATGGTTCCCTCAATGCATTGTGGCAGCGGTGGCGTAGTTAAACTGGCTGGTGAGATCGGTCTAGTAGGATGTATTCACTGGCGGTCATAGCTGTGTGCGCGACTGCTGAGCGCGTGCTGATGGCGAGCTTCCACAGTTCTTTTGTAACGTGCATTCCGCACCCTCGAAATTGCCGGTCTTAGCAGCCTATTAATGTGGGCTCGTTCTGAGCATGCGCTCTAAACAGCACCCACAAATATGGCGCCCAGTGAATACTCCTTATAGGAACATCGCGCATGGTTGTTACACGCTCTTGTCGGTTCGGGTCTTTATTGGTTTAGATAAATACGTCATCAACAATAGAAAATGTGCTCAAAATGCTGAACTTATTTCACCTATTTCGCTCAAAAAACATCAGATATATATATTTTTTTCAAATATTATTTTTAATGTGTTGCTGAAGTCCCACTCACCAATTCGCAGCATTTGTGAGTGGGACTCACCAAGGCCGAATTCACACTGGGGACTCAGCCGCGTCCGCAAAGCGATTGTGAACGCGGATGCTTAATGATTCAGTGCAGTTTCACACCCAGTCGATGATAAAAATGAGCGGATCCGTTGAGCGGTTGCGCTTCGAACGCAGGTTTCATTGCATCCTAAAGGCTCATTCACACAGCCCCGTTTTCTTGTGTTACGTTACATTACGTTAGGAAAGGTTATGTCCAAGTCATCGGCAAATCTCTGCCTCGTATTAAGCGTGCCTACCAATTCAACGAGGTAACCTGTCACGCGACATTCTAAACACGAATGTTTCGGTGACTACAAGCTGGGACGGTAGGTTACCGTGGCAACCATGGACGCTAGGCTCGTCGTAATGTAACGTAAGGAGTTGAACTCGGTTCAGTGTTTAAAGACTGGTTGTTTTTGTGCGTTAAGTTTAAATCACCGGAATATTCGTCTCTCGAATGTCGCGTGCCAGGTATACCTCCTGGAATCGCTAGCCACGCTTGATATGAAGCACAGATATCGTGGTGGCTACTACGTAAGCTTACGTAACGTAACGTGACGAATCGGCGCTGTGCAAATTTAAAGTCACTGGATCCTGTAAAAGTAGCGCCATTGCCTTCCCGTCCTGCTAGCCAATCACAAACAAATACTAATATACAGACGACCAAAAACCTCGCAAGGGGATCGGCTTATCGGTCTCTTTCGCAATGACAATCGCCATTTCGGCCCCTTCAATCTTTGAAGCTTCAAGACGGTCGTTCTAATAGTCGCACAAAGATCACCATAGAACCTCGTCGTACTGAAGGCGTTCCTCGCCAATATAAGCGTTTTTGGAGTTGTGCATGCAATCTATTTCTTTATCATACCCATTTCCACGGATCTCTTACATGTTTGTTGTTATTCTTGCGTATTTCAAAGCAGAAACATTAATTTTTTAATGATTCCAAGCACCGACACCGCGTGTTGTGGTGGTACGAAGATGTACGATTATTTCGCCGGTGTGTGGAGAACAAATTCTTGGTATACAAGAAACGTGTCTATAAAGCTACCCGTCACCATAGAATTTAGATCGGCTCCCCAAAAATTGAGATGTCAAGAAGAAATAATTAATTTCAAGGGCCGAAATGGCGACCATACGAGGAGCTTGGCGCCACTTTCCCACGATCCAGTTACTTCATGCGAAGCAGCCTTAAGGCTGCTTCACAGAGCCCCGTTTCCTTACGTTACGTTACAAAATCACACGTACAAATTACGGGCACGCCTGTGCTTCGTATTAATGGCTACCAATTCAAGGGGGACAGCCTTACGTGCTTCATTCGAGACAGGAATATTTCGGTGACTTGTACGTAACGCAAACTATAGAAAGCAAAGAGTGCTTTGTGAACCCGAGTTTACACTAAAGACACGGCCTCCGGAAATCACACACATGGCTTTGGTTGCCTTAATATCTTTATTTTTATTTTTATGTTATTTCCGTAGAACCCAATGCCGACGGTACGTGCTCCTGGGGAAAATTACAGAACAAACTGCCCCAGTAGCACTATTAATGCTAAACACTTGTGCCGACCGCCATCGATGTTTCATTACTTCTAGAGCAAAAAAAAAAAAGCGCCTCCAGAAAATGGTTGGATCCTCGGTCAACATGCGCCCACTGTGCCCACGTGGGATTGTCTTCAACACTTTTTTATTGTTTACTTTGTGTGCGACCGAAGCCGAAGCTACCAACGCGAGCATGTTGCCCTGCAATATGGTGACAAGAAGATGCGTGACGGGCGCCGTATGCGTGCAGTAATAAAGGGGCTCCCTCTCGGAGCGATGAAATTTTTGGGGACCGCTGAATCCCCTGCTGGCTTCAGCGTCAGAAGGCAGTCTCGAAAATTTGCATCGCGGAATTCAGGCACACACCCCATCTAACAAGTGAAACTTGCGGAATTCATGTTGTTCAAAAAATGTATACTCATAACGTTTCGATATAAAAAAAGAAAATCAAGCTAGCAGTTGGACTTTGAATATTGCAAAAACATGAGTCGAAAAATTAGTAAACCTATGTGACCCCTGAACACAAGAGCTATGGCGATAGCTCGCCTGCTGCGTGAAGCTCCAACTATCATCTTCATCGTAATACAGTTCAGCGTCTCGCTCCCACCTGCCACGCTTTCCCTTATACCCAACATACGTGAACGATGCTTGCACCGAACGAGAGGGCGTGCTTCGTGGGGGTGCTGAAAGCCCAGATCTCGTTCTACCAGTTTCTGCTAGGCTCAAACTTCAAGGAAAGTATAAGACATTAACTGAGTATCGCAGATTAGGGCGCTACAGCCGATACAAAATTTGAATTCTCAAGCCACCTCTGAATATTTATTTTATTTTATTTCAGTACCCTCAAGGCCCGAGGGCATTACAGAGGGGAGGGGCAAGTAACAAACCATAATACAAAAAATGAGAATAAATACAAAAATGTATACAATAGAAAAAGCAGTCAGGGTGCCTGCTGACAAAAATGGCTGTTTAATGCAGTTCTAAAAGAATCAAATGATGATATAGATACCAAAGATGCGGGAAGGTGGTTCCACTCCGATGACGACCTGGGGATAAAAGAGTCGAGGTAGGTGGAGGTGCGACACTGAGGAATTCCAACTTTATACTGATGATCAAGGCGAAAGGAGATGTGCGGGGGAGGGAGAATAAGTTTATCTTTTAGAGTAGGGATAGAGAAGTAAATTTTATGAAAAAGCGATAGACGAGATACTTTACGGCGCAGAGAAAGAAGGGGCAAAGATAAGTTAGATTTCATGGATGACACACTGGCTGAACGATGATAATTACAAAAGATAAACCGCGCGCCACGGTTCTGAATGGCTTCAATGTTAGATACGAGCGTGGTGTGACCGGGATCCCAGATTGCTGCAGCGTACTCCAATTTAGAGCGTACCAGGGTTTTGAATAAAAGTAATTTTAGAGACACTGGTGCTAAAGTAAAATTCCGTTTTAAGAAGCCGAGCATGGAGTTAGCGTTAGCAGTGATATGATCAATGTGAACGTTCCATGACATGTTATCTGTAATATGAACTCCAAGATATTTGTAGGAAGTTACGATTTCCAAGGGGAGGTACCAAGGGTGTATGAAAGTGGTGATGAGTTACGTCGAGATACACGCATCGCTTTGCATTTGTTAATGTTAAGAGACATACACCATGCGTTGCACCAGTCCAAAACAGTGTCTAAGTCAGTCTGAAGAAGTTGAACATCCGAGTTATTAGTGATTTCGTGATAGATGACACAGTCGTCCGCAAACAGACTAACAAAGGAAGACAGATTCTGAGGTAAGTCATTTATGTAGATTAGAAATAATAGAGGACCTAAGACGGACCCCTGTGGGACGCCTGAGGTGACGGAACTGAGGTGAGAATTAGCTTGATTAGTGAAGACAAATTGAGATCGATTTGTTAGAAAGTCTCTAATCCAGGATAAAACGGTTGGGTCAATGTTAAGTTTACTAAGTTTGAGGAGTAGAAGCTTGTGGGAAACTTTGTCAAATGCTTTGCTAAAATCAAGAAAAACGCAGTCAACCTGGGATCCACGATCTAGAATAGAAAGTAGGTCGTTAGTAAAAGACAGCAGTTGAGTTTCGCACGAAAGAAGTTTACGAAAGCCGTGCTGAGAAGGAGTGAAAAAAGAATTGTATTCTAGAAAGTTAACAAGGTGCGAGTAAATGACATGCTCCATAATTTTGCAGGGTGTACAAGTAAGGGAGATAGGCCGGTAGTTATGAGGACAATGTTTGTCACCTGATTTGTGAAGTGGAACCACCTTTCCTATTTTCCAGTCATCGGGAAGCGTAGAGAAGTAGAGCGATTGTTCAAATATTTTGCACAGAAAAATAGAGCTATATACTTTAGTTTTTTGCAGAAACGTAGATGTAATGTTGTCGACACCAGAAGATGATGATGACTTTAGATTTTCTATTAGCTTAACTATGCCGTCAAAACCAAAAACTAAGGGGTCCATAGGCAGAAAGCTGTAGGAAGGGCACATTGGGAGACAACAATCAAAATCATAAGAAAAGGTATTAACAAAAGTATCATTTAGAACATTGGCACACTGACTACTCGGTATGACACCACCATCTAAACCTGTAAGTGATATGACTGACTCTTTTGATCCATTCACAACATTCCAGAATTGTTTAGCATTTTTAATCAGCATTGAAGGTAAGGTATGATTGAAAAATGTTAGTTTTGCCTTCGTAATTGCTGCCTTATATGCTTCAGCTGCGCAGTGATAAGCATCCCACCGTTCATCACGGTCGGAATGCTTTGCAGAACGAAAAAGACGTTTCTTTTTATTAGACAACCGTTTAAGTGTGACATTATACCAGGGGGACGTAGGGTTGGAGGTAATGGTTCTAACTGGAATGAAAAGTGCAATGAGTGAATTAACTTTGTTTTTGAACATATTCCAATTCTCATCTACTGAGCGCTGATCAAAGTTGTCTAAAAACATATCGAGGTACTCAGCTAGTTTGTTGTTGATTAAGTCGAAATTAGCTTTGTTGTAATCGTAATAATGTCTGACCGTTTTAGGAGAAACACGCACCGTTGTGCGTAAGTTGAAATGCAGTGTTAAGTGATCACTAATGCCTGGTAAATAAGTAACAGGAGAGATAAGATCAGGAGCAGTAGTAAGAATGAGATCTAATACACTAGCAGTTGAATCAGTAATTCGGGTAGGCTCTAGCACAACCTGAGACAGGCTAAAATCAGAGCAAAGGTTAAGGAAGTCTAAATTCTGCGAAGAACAGCTTACAGCAGAAGGAAACTCACCGGACCAATCAATCTCCGGAAGGTTAAAATCGCCTAGTAAAAACAGTGGTGTCAAAGGAAATCTAGAGCAAATAGCATTCAGAACATCATGTAAATCAAGAAAGAAACCTTTATCGGCATTAGGCGGTCGATAGCAGGCGCACAAAAGAACACTCTTATAAGTACACTGTAATCGTACACAAAGAAATTCGAGTGAGGTAGCAACATTTACGTAAAAAGATTCAAAAGATTCATTCACTGCTATTAAAACCCCGCCTCCTCTCCTGAACGTTCTGTCGCAACGATAAAAATTGAAACGCTTATCACTCTTCAAAATTTCACTGTCGCGGACTGTACTCGATAACCAAGTTTCAGTCAGCACTACAATATCACTTGATGATGAATCGATAAGAGAGGCGAGATCGTCGCGGTTTCGAATGACACTTCTTATATTAGTAAACAATACCGGAATATCATTAGAAAAACGAGACGGGTTACTACGTGTAGTTTTTTGTATTCTTCACGAAGCTGAGTCAGCAGGAATACTAGGGGCAGCAGCGTTATCTACATCATCAGTCACAACGCGCTGCGTGTAACTGGGCCGTGTTTCACAGACGTTATTGCTGTTTGGGCAGTAGATATAGCATTTATTGTTAATATGTAGTTTATTATACCGCAGTTTAAAAGGCACGTTCATCTCCTTTGCAAATTCAATAAGTTTCCTCCTAGCATTGCGTGTTTCAACAGAAAAGTCCTCCGCTATGGAAATGTTAGTACCGCGAAGTTGGGGTTTAGAAAGGAGAACTTTTTCTTTGGTCTTAAAAGAAGAAAATCGGACAACGACTGGACGGCACGTGCTGGCGTTAAAAACACGACCCAGTCTGTGCGCGCGAACGATACAATCAGAGGTGATGTCTATCTGAAGTTTGTCTTTAATTATTTCACATACTTTACTTTCCGACAATGACCACGTTTCCGAATGACAATCGGGGATTCCATAAAATATTAAGTTATCTCTGCGAGATTGGTCTTCCGACTCTGATAAACGTGCGCGTAGACTGGTGTTTTCTTCGGCAAGGGAGTCGACTGCTTCCCTCATGGCTTTTAGTTCATGTTGAACGCCGCCAATGCCGGAAGTCGCTTGCTCGACTGCGGACAGTCTGTTGTGGATATCTGTTACCTTATTTTCAATGGAACGTTGATTTGTCTTAATAGCGCTCACGTTGTTAAGAAGCCGGGATTGCCCCTCTTCAAGTCTGACTGAACGGGCGTTAAGGTCCTGAAGTAGTGAAAACATGTCGTTAAGTTGTTTTTCCTTAGCGTCAACCTTCGGGGGACCAGGATTCATCTCGATGTCACCGGAAAGAAGCAATTTAAGAAGAAGTACACATTCATAAGAAGACGCCAAAAGCACTTGTGGGCCAGGAAGTACCAGAAGACAGAGGTTGTTTGTCTTTTTACAGTACAATGATGGAAATGCACCAACCTGCATGAAGAAGCGAAATGGGTTATCCGACTGCATAGCTGGTACATTCCTAAGCCCACTGAAGGATGAAGGGGGTCGCCAGCTGCTTTTATCTTGAGGTAGAGATGATGCAGACGTCGATGCCGATGGCCTGTTGTGCAGATGATGGGGAAATAGCGGAATCCACGAAGCCGCGAAAAGACCACTGGTTGGCCAAACGTAGTCGATCACGGGCAGTGGCGTCACAGGGCTCGCCGGTGCTCGCATGCCATCCTCCGCACACCCCGAGAATGACGCGGTGAATCCAGCGCAAAGAACCGCCACGAGCTGCATGAAGAAGCGAAATGGGTTATCCGACTGCATAGCTGGTACATTCCTAA
>JAZHYW010008587.1:0-50046 GCA_037355805.1 Ixodes ricinus | reverse complement strand
TGGCTTAGTCAAAGTTATTTGATTCACTCGAAACTCCGTGACAGAAATGCCCCGAGGCGCTGATTCCACGGGTGCTACAGCCCCCCCCCCCCCCCCACCGCCCTTCCCACCAACAGTCCACCTTAAGTAGTTCCATAGCGACCATTTAGCGGACGGGCGCTCTGGTAACAGCAGTCTATCGAATAAAAACATGTTTTGAAACACAGCGTCTAGGTCGCGTTTCACCATGATCTATAGAATGCAAATTGGAAACTAAACTCATGATTGCACTTCAATTGACAGGAGGCGGACGGGAAGGGAAGACTGAAGGTGCCTCCTTCTGGGAGTTTTATGACTGAGCTAATCTCGCAATGTTTGTCCAAGCTTAGACTGTGCGAAATACTCTGCCAAATCTAGTGCGCGCGAGCAGCTCTTGATTGTCGACTTGCGTTCTACTTTGCTCGTGTGCTAGTTTTGAAAGTGTTTTCTTGCACACAGTCTTAGTTCAGCCGCCAATTTCGGCAAGCCACCCGAGCTGCGGAAGTTTCAGAGCTTGCCATTATCGATATCAAAGTTAATAAACAATCTTATAAATTTTCAATTATTTTTTTCCCGACGAAGCCAACAAATATATAAAGACGAATGTTTTCGGCTTCCAGAAATGGCTCCAATTTTATTTTTTATTTTTTTCGAAAATCGCCGCTGCCCCTTTGATTGTGGAAACCTCAAATTTTCAATTTTAGCATACGAGAGGACACTCCGCGTTTTACAATACGTTGTTTACATCTACCGTGCAAAAGCAATCGATGCTAAATATTTCGCACATACCCTACTTATAAATAGTGAGCGTTCATTTCCTATACTCGGCGACAACTTTTCTTGACAATGCAGTGGAGTGTACAGGCACGCGCTCCCCTTCTCCCTCCCATTTTGAGCGCTGAATAAAGCTGTGCGCGGGCTCTCCTGCTCTCCACTGCATTGCCAAGAAAAGTTGTTGCCAAGTATAGGGAGCCTAATTAATCATGTTTATATTTATTCATTTGGCCTGCAACTATATCTGATTTTACCATATGTAAGCTCTTAGAAGGAGGAATATAAACACGTCGCGTAATATCGCAAATTTGTTGGTATTTGCATTTTTTCTTTTTTAATTACCATTTCTACACGCACAACAAGCTACAACTAAGAGTTGTCGCCGATACGAAAAACAAATGAGCGCAGTCAAGATGACATAAATGTACGCGGTCTATACATGGGTTTCACTGACGTCAGAACGGCTGTAATTGTGGTGTCTTGATGCTGATGGCATACAATATCCCCCACGGTTTTGTGCCATTGATTTTATTAATCTCATACTTGACTTTCCTGATACTTTTAAACTGCCTTTTTACCTATTTATATAATTATATTTAGGTGCTTATATAGGCGAGAGTCAATATTTGCGCGTGCCACGGTAGTGGTGTCGGGAGCGCGCTTGGCTCCGACGAAAATGGCCGAGGTTTAATGCCTGGTAGCGGATGCATTTTTTTAATATATTTGTAAAAGTCGCTTTCTGGTAAATTCAGCAACCATTTAGCTTGCTCGAGGTCCAAATGTTCTACGCGCCGAACCTTCTGCGCCGATCGTTCTAGAAGCCCACGCGTGTACAAAGGGGCTCCGCTTTGCGAGCCAATATCTGCCTTTCGCCAGCGCTCAATCCAGCTGCCACGCCGCCTTGGACACCCGGAACGCCTGCTCCACTGTTTTGTTTTTTGGCTCAAGAATGTTTCAAATAAACGTTTAGTGTACCGATGCATTAACCTCGGCTCTTCCTGTCATTCCTGATATATTGGTGGAGGTGCCGGGCATCGCAGCCCATGAAGCATTCCCCTCCGAAGCCTCGCAGCCCAACCCCAATGCCAAGCTCAAGAAGAGCATTCTTGAAAACTACCGGGACCCAAAGAAGCCTCCGGATTCAACGCCGACCCCTGAAATTTGGCACCCTGCCGACGAAGGCCAAACTATCAACATCACTGATGATGAAGAGCCAGTCGCCGCAGACCAAGACCGCTGCGCCCGTCGTCTAACTGCCCGCCACTACACGAACCCTGACGACCTTCCATTGCGAAGCCCGCAACAATGTGGAGGACTGGCTTCAGCGGTATGAACGCGTAGCCCGCCATATTGATTTGACCACTAATCAGCGCCTCCAAAACCTCTACTTCTTCTTGGAAGCCACCGCGAGGCAGTAATTGGAGGAGCACGAGGCTTCACTTACATCGTGTGACACCTATATCGCCGTTTTGAATGAGACATTCACGAATCATAACCGTAGACAGCGGACCAAGGACCTCCCCCGGAAAGAGAACTCAAAGCCCAAATGAAAGCTTTACCAGATGCGTGGAGGCTGTCCTGCGCCTGAGTGCCCGCGCTGAACTTCAGACCATCGAGGAGAGGACGTCGCGCGCCTTCATGATTTCCTTGCAGAGTGAAACCTTCGACGGTCTTGTCCGACACCCGGTACAACTACTGATGACTTTGCAGCTAAAGTCACAAGCATTCAGCGCGTATCGGCCAGAGCAAGCCACCACCACCTACTCACAGATACCGCAGTTGCTTCAACTGTCGCATCATCGCGGCCGATCGGGGACATCGTCGGTGCAAAAAACAATTGGCAGATCATCCTCTACGTCGCTCGGGAAGAGCTCCGAGAGCAGCTACCCGCCGCTGACCAACGAGCTTTGCTCTCCATCGCCGAGGTCGTGCGGCAAGAAGTCCAAAAAGCCATACAAAAAGAGGCTCCTATCAGCGCAGCAGCTTCCGAGGAACCCAAGCAAACATATGTCGCAATGACACAAAAGCCAACGCCTCCCCTTCGCCCCTATTTCGTGCCGCCATTACCTCAGTCTCCTGCGCCGCACTATGGGCGAAACCACAGCGAACAGGTTCAGTTACCCTGCCAGGAGCACCGTGAACCCCGGCCGGTGGACGTGTGCTACCACATCAGAAAAGCTGGCCATCTGTACTGACGGTGCAACGTACGCCACATTGGGCTGGGGCGTTTCGCGGCCCCGCCTAGGAGAACGACCAAGGTCACCGAGTAGTACCTGCGCCGTCCTCCGACTCCGGTGAAAGAATCTTCCCCAGGATCCCTATCGCTATCACCACGACGTCAAGCACCGCATCCTCATAGGTCTCACCGAGAAAGCATGTACCACGTTTTCCGCCGGGGAACTAAGCGCGGCGACCCTGGGAATAAAGTTGCCGAATCCGGATGTAGAAAATAGCCTCCAAGAACGCCGCAGAGCTCCCATTCTAGCAGCGGCATATTGGAAAATGCCGTTTCTGCAACGGTATCACACGACCTGAACGTTGTTTTTGACTGCCACGACACGTCGGCCCTCGTGGACACCGGGGCAGACTATTCCGTCTTCAGTGACCAACTCTTTTGCCGCCTTCGGATAGTAAGGACACCATGGGATGACCCGCAAATACGATCCGCCGGAGGCCACCTCGACAACTCCAATTGGAATGTGCACTGCGCAATACGTCATTTATGCTGAGACCTACCCCGTGAAGTTCGTCGTTCTTCAGAACCGTGCGATAAACAGGCATTATGTTCTGTATTGGTTCCTTCTGCCAAGAAGGCGCCGTTATCGATCTTGGAGCGAACCGGGCGACACTACAAACTCCAGTGCCACGGCCACTTGAATCCAACGCCACGCCATCCGCGGCCTGTGTCATCGCCAAGCATGTTAACCCGCCGCCGCGATCAAGTGTGTTTTACCCGTCGGGACTGACGACTCTACTTGCAGCGAAGTTCTGATCGAGGGCAGTGTTCAGTTACTTCTAGGAGGAGGTATCGGAGTCCCAAGAGGTGTAACAAAGCTGCAAGACGTGCGTGCCACAGTATTCATTACCAAGTTCCAACAAGAGCCGCAGCACCTTACGAGAGTTACTGCGGTGGGCCTCATTGATGAACTCCGGAACTCAGCCGCGATCATCGACCTCTCGGAAGACCTGAGTTCATCGCTGGCAACAAAGAGACGCCGTTCCCGGGGCTTGACACCGACCCACTGCTTTCTTCAGCTGAAAGACAAGAGCTGCTCGAGTTATCTGCAAGATCAGCGAGTGCTTCGCCACGTACTCAAGGGTGCGATAAACGATGGTGGCGAAGCACCGCATTGTTGCCAACGAAAATGCGCTTCCTTCCACCGATTCCCGCGCCGAGTTTCTTTAAAAGAGCAAGAGGTCATTAAAGAACAAGATCGGAAAAAATGCTCAACGGCCACATCATTCAGCCTTTGCGCAGTGGACCATTGTCGAATGACGATCATGACAAAAATGACGTCTATCCACTTCTCTGCATCGACGGTGCACCCGATATTTTTGCCAATGGAGCAGACGAGTGGTTACTCGAAGATTCAAGTCGACGAACGCGACCGTGAGAATACATTTTTCGTTACACCCGTCGGACTGTACGAGTTCGGAGAAGTGCAGTGCAAAATACTCACAAAAGTTGTTAATATAAGACACTGAATACCCATTTTAAAGTTTATTTAAACCTGTATATAAGTCATTTTTACGAACTATCCTGAGTAGAGTTGATATATTTTCAAAATGTAATTCAATTAAATTTAAAGATAGTCGAGAACCAGGTTGCAACCTGGTAACAAAGAAAAAATATCAGGAGGGGTGCTCTTACATGATGACTACGCTGAAAATCAGATTCTGCTGTGTCCTTTAAGGCCCGTTTACTCTCTTGCCACCCCTTAAAACTGGGTTCCTTAAAACCTCTTACAACGAGAGGACATACTGGCGCCATCTATTGGGTAGCGGTGTAAACTTGGCGGTCCGGTATATTTTCTATTTCTCTCGCGCATTACCCTTTCTTTCTTGGCTCGAAAAACTTTTGTGAACGTTATCAACGAACCCTTCTCATAGGTATTACGCACATTAGACCTCGGAAATACCGCAACACCTTCGCTCTTGTGATATGCAGTTCCAGGGTCACGGCATAGGTAGGGCCAGTATGCAAGTGTGTTCTCTCGTCCTAAGAAATTTTAAGAGGTTTTAACAAGTCTCGTCTCTGTCGGTCCTACTCGGTTACAAGAGAGTGAACGGGCCTTTATGACTTTCATAAATCGACTTTTCTGCTGCAATCAAGGTTGAATTAGAAACAATTCGTGATATTCAATATGTTAGGTAGCGAAAATTTGAGAAAGAAGGGAGACAGATGCATTGTATGCATGGCAACTGGCGTGCATTAGTTTGAATGTAGGCTCGGCTCACGGCGCATTCCGCAATAATTTCATAATATGCCATGACTCGATTTGGTGGACTTGACAGATAATCCATATTAGCATATCCCTTACCGCTGAACTCGAAGTTGTTCAGGGAGCCAGACTTTATGATGTATACGCGAGTGAATGACACACGTGCACGTATAGGAGAAACATCGACTATAAGACAGCAACCTCTTTTACCGTTCATCAAGATCATCAACCAAGAGCGAGAATTTCGTCTCACCAGTTAAGTGCGAGGAGGAGCTTCTGTGCCATCAAACTCTTATAATATATAATAGAAATGTCAAGAGGGAAACAGAAGCAACACACGAGAGTGTTCTCGAAGCCGCTTTCAATATCTGACTGCACCTGGAGGAAAGCTGGGCTGGACGATTCTAGGTATGAAACAATGAGTGCATTCGGAAGCACATAAACAAATGCTTCACAACGTGTTTCAGAGGCAAAGTTAAGCCACAGTGGTCGATCAAGTTTCTTTAAGGAAGGCCAATCAAGGTCACCGCATCTCAATAAAACCGGCAGAAGTTAGCTTCCTTGGACGCGCGAGTGTTCGTTCTGACTTGAAGACGGGCTCGCGTATCTTCATACCAGAACCACCGGAACCGGTGATTTCCTAATGTGGTTCATTGTGACCGTACCAAGCGTTGGCGACACAATCATCCTTCCGCTTACGGAACCAGTCTTGCTTCAAACAGAACGTGAAAAATTCCGATGACATCCCCAGCACTTTGCTAGATCCAAGCGTAACTTGCCATTCAAAGACGTTCCCTACTGTATTTAACCATTCCACTAAAAGTGTTTCTTTTTTTTTTGTTCCACAGGTTTAAATGTTACAGGACATTGTTTGAAAAAAAAAAAAGCCAACAGGAGGGCCCATATAGGCGGGCGGCGAACTTGGGGCCAGCCTTTTTTTGGCACTTTTTAGACTGCGTTTTGCTTGTGCGTCGTGCCCTCCCCCATGCACCGTTAAGATAATTGCAGCCATGATGTCTACAATTGAACCACAAGAATGGCTCTAACGAATTGTGCAGTGCGGCAGAGGCATGTTAGTGCAGTCAGTGAAATACTTATTGTGTTTGAGCTCACGTCCATACTGGGGAATGAAAATTACGCTACGGTGCAAATGACAGCAGACGAACTGTGAATTGTGAAATATATGCGGCAAGGATTGATTATGTGGAATGACGTGGGTTTCCTCGTTTACTTTTCGTTTCTCAGAGTTGGAGCAAAGCGAAGTATCCGCCATTGACGCTGACGTTCCTAAAACCGGTAAGTTTTATTATTTATGCACATTCAGAAAATATTTCTTAACTGTTATGGACTTTAGGATGAGTTTATATATTTGGCTTATTTTTTCTTCAGACAATGCGTAAGTTACGAATTTCCTGTTAATTTCGGAATCAAGTTAGCGCTAACATTTGCTCACTTGCGGTCTTTTGGACTTCGCACTTATTTACCTTTTTGCGGGTATTTAGCCACTTTTCAACAATAATGTTTTTTTTATATCGTGGTATTTATATAAATGGGGCTCTATTATTGAGACGTGATTGTAGTGTAATTCAAAATGCGAGCGCCTGAATCAATATAAGTGAGGCCTGCATTCAGCCCAGTTCAACTATCAATATGTTGCCATCTTCAAGTCATACGGAAAGCAAGTTTGTCTGGTTCTTGTACACGGGTGTTGTCGAAAAATGTCGAACACCGAGCTCACATTTTTTGACAGAAAAACAAAAAGTGGGTAGAGTTCAAAACATCTAGCATTAAAGGGACACTGACACCACAAAGGTCGTGTATCTTTTTGTTGATTAAAACCAGACTTGCACCCTTCACTCGAAAAAATTAAGGGATTACAATTACAAATTAACGAGCCTCAAATGTAATGGATTTCTTGCTACAAATTACTTTCGCTGAAAACTTAGGGATTACTTTACTGGTTACGTTACAAATTACTTTCATGTTACTTTTCCCGTACACTTATCAATAAATAATAAACATTTTTTTAAAGCTTTCAAAAATGTTTCATTTTTCTTTGCATAAGCCAGCATCATGGTGTTTCTTGTTAAATAAAATATTGTATTTAGTAGAAAGAACCTAGGTGCACTACCGTCACCTGGAAGCTGACAAAGCAGCGAAAGCTGCAATCACACCCGGCATCCGGCTAGCTTGTAGGGACCGGAAAATTATCCCACGACTTTTTCTGACAAAGCTAGCGGTGCGCATTCTCAGTAGCACATTTAATCACCGCTAGGAGATTCGAAGGTAAAGAACCGAACTACGAAAGCTCCCTTTTAAAACAAGACTTTCAAGCGTTAGTGCACCGTCTCAAATCTGAGGTCTCGTGCCTGCGGGTTTGATGCACTGCCACCTTGCTCATGAACGGAATATAGGGATTATTGACTCGCGGCCATATCTGTGTGCGCGGGAGCTGAACTCGCGCTGATGGCCAGCTTCCGAATATTGTTTCGCCGCGTGCATTCTGCACCATCGAGATTGCCGGTCTTAGCAGACTAATATTGTGAGCTTGTTTTGAGCATTCGCTCTAAACATCGCCCTCAAATATGAAGCCCAGTGAATACCTGCTATAGTTGCATGCAGTACCAAAAATGCATGGGCGCAAGAGCTCGTCTTTGCGCTCTGGTTGAGGGGGTGATCGCACACTCATATTACATAGAGTTCTGTATTTTGTTCATATTTTTTAAAAAGAAACTGGTAATTAGATTAATCCGTTACCACTTTTTTGCAACGAAATGACATTAGAAATTACTGCCTCAAAAATAACTTGGCAATCACGAAATAGCTTGCAAAAGTGTCAGATTCCAGATAATCCGTTGCTTGCAACGGATTACTTCCCGTGTATCTAAAAGGATGCGAGTAGTGCTCATAGACACGCACAAAATACCACAACGTGAGAAAAAAAGTCCCCTGCCCGCGCGCGCGCTTCTTTCTTTTGCGTTTTTTTTTCTCCCTCGTCTCACCTCCTCGTTTTTCTCGTGTTTTTATTTCATTTGTGATGTAATCGGTTATGAAATTTAGGAGCTTTGTTATCAACATTTTTATATTTTTTTAAAAACGGCTTTCGTAAAACCTGTTTTTAACGAATTCCGAACGCACTACGTCCCCTTCATTTCAAGCATCGAAGGTCGGAGTCCGCAAAAATTATCACCTCCTCTCTTTTTATCCTCCCTCGGAAAATATGGAGGCGCTCAGCCCATGTTGCAGTGAGGATGATCAGGTAGTCGGAAAATCGTATGAAGTTCTTCTTTTGGCGCTCTACGACTTCTCAGACTTCGAAAAGGAAATCGTCAAATGGTCAGAACAACCGGTTTTGGTGGCTGTGCGCCGTGGTTCCGATTGTGACTACGCCGGGGCAGCCTTTGACCCAGCACCGGCGCGACGTGACCCCACACGTAGCTTACAAAAGTCCACTGCGCGTCTTCTTGTACCTTGCACAGTTACAAAAAGAAATTGAGATCACTGAAAGGGCCCAAAAAGAACGTCACGAACTCGAAAGTGAAGGACGCGGAAGAGCACGACACTTCGGGGGAGGCGGGAGAAAAGCATGCGCATAGTTGTAAACCCGAGACTGGGGATACGGACAAGGGACAAAACACAGAACGACACGGACGAAGTCTCAACCTTCTTCCGTGTC
The DNA here is from genome assembly GCA_037355805.1 of Ixodes ricinus. Classification (NCBI taxonomy): domain Eukaryota; kingdom Metazoa; phylum Arthropoda; class Arachnida; order Ixodida; family Ixodidae; genus Ixodes; species Ixodes ricinus. The sequence goes on along the minus strand of JAZHYW010008587.1, from coordinate 41,136 downwards.
GTTCTGTGTTTAGTCCCTTGTCCGTATCCCCAGTCTCCAGTTTACAACTATGCTCAATTTACACCATCTAGCCTGCACCCTCACCATTGCTTCATTGCGGGAGAAAAACTTGAGTTACATGACGATTCAATCTGTGACGTCACTGCGCTGGCGCGGATCCCGGGATTTTAAAACTCGTATTTTCAAACTTGATTTTTTTTTGCTTTTTGTTACTTAGCGAATACTGCGTTGAAGCCTCGAATTTTGAGGGTAATATCCAGTCACCGTGTTCAAATTTTTTCGGATAATAAACGAAATATACTAAAATTTCGACCTGTCCGGGCCCTTACTATCCTTCCAATCAAATTCCATCGGAACTTGGCGTCCTTCTGACGTCATGGAAACCCGTGTGCAAGGAGCAGCCGACTTGCTCTCCGAATATTCACAAACGATGACTGGGCTAATGTTTGAGGCTCCTACCCAACTGTAGTGTTATCAATCACCTATGATAATATTAAACAAATTGAGTCGTCTGAGTTATCATATGCAGCGTGGTCAAAGTGCTTCTGATACTTGAATTACAACTGCAACTTGCAGGAGAGGTAATTTAGAAGGTTTACCACGAATGCTGGCATGTTATCTTCAAGACAACGAAATTGTTATTCTACGATCCTACGCCGGTATTGCTCGCGCCTTGTCACTGTGTGATATACCGGGTGTTCATGAGAAACTCGAACCCGACTTTTCGCTCCGAAAATTAAAGTAGACATTGCGGGAAGCTTCAACTCCGTCAAAACGTAACCTCAGCTGTTTGTGCAAGTTGCCAAAGTTTCAGCACCGACCGTTATCTTGTTCAAAAGTTATAAGCGATTTTCTGAAGACCAGTGGAAACATGGCGGCCGACGGAGCTCTCCAGTACATCGAGCTCTATAGCGCCAGAAACCGAAAACGGGCGAAAATGGGCGCCATTTTCCCACTGAAAATTTACAAAAAATCAATTATAACTTTTGAATAAGATAGCGATTGGTGCTGAAACTTTGGAGTCTTGTTCAAACGGCTCGGGCTACGTTCTGACGGAGTTTGAGCTCTACGTGACGTCTAGTTTGTTTTTGCGGGGCGAAAAGTCGGGTTCGTATTTCTAACAAACAAACATATATATCTATTGGTGCGGACAAAGCACGGTGGAGGCTGCGACGCGATCCACCCGATAAAGTCAAGTTGGTGCTCGCTCGAGTAGCCATGACCTACAGCGTCTGCGCCGTCCGGACCATAAAGCTTACCGTGCAAGACATTGAGGAAGACGGGGAAAGGAGAGTGCATGAGGACATCAGTATGCCGAGCCCTGGTTTGAATGGTTAGAGGTAGTTCTAAAGCTAGTTGTCTTTTTATCCGCAGCACTCGTCGAGCGCGTTCGAATGCGAAAACCAAACTCCCAAAGCCGACGTTCCGCGTTCTAGTGCATACGATGACTGCAGTGGAGACAGAGTCAGCTACTTTTACGTCTACCCACTATTCACACCAAACAGGACTCGAGGGTCTGGCGTCTCCTCCTCTCCTTCAGTTTATCGGCGCATTATAAAGTACATGGTGTTAAAAAAAATGCAGGGTTATTTTCAGCGCAAACATAAACTGTGCAGGGCCGAATGCTCATTCTTCACCGGAAGGCAGTGCTAGAGGTCCGAATCAGATGCCAAAGTTTTAGCCTGAACCCTTTTATTATTAAAAAAATAGATAAGTGATTTCTTGAAAATTTCAAGGGTAACATGGAGACCATTTTTGATCAAGATTTCGGTTTCTGGCTCCATAAAGCACCATATATTCGAAAGCTCCTTCGGCCACCATTTTCCCATAGACATTTCTAGAAAATCATTTTTAACTTACGAAGAAAATACCGCTTCGCTCGAAAACTTTGGCGTCTGGTTCGGACCTCTAGCGTTACTTTCGGGCGGAGAATGAGCGTTCGGCGACGCGTAGTTTGTTTTTGCGCTGAAACAAACGCCGTGATTTTTTTTTCTGGGACACCCTGTACGCTATAATGGCAAGTAACGCCAGCGGCTATGGGATTTCCGCTTTCGAATTGGAACAAAGAACAATCGTTGACTTTTCCGGCGCTCCAGTGAACTCCTATGGGAAGATGCGCGTGTATTTTTTGTCCCTTCGCCGAAGACTACGAAAAAGTGTTTTTCTAACTATTGTCTCATCGTACAATAGGTAACCTCATTAATGTTGAACGAACGAAATTGTTTTAATTGCAGATTTTCCAGCAGTGAGAATGTTTAGCTTCCCAGTACTTCAGGCACTGTACTTTCTTCCACAGAAAGTGCATAAGAACAAGCGGTCAATCTAAGAAATAATAAGAGTCGAAAGTAATGTAATGCTTCTTTCAAGTAGCCTCAACATCCTGATGATGCTGATATATAAAAAAAGATCTGCTAGACTTACATGCGGCTAGAATTATCCCCATTTAGGAGCGGGTTGAACGCTTAAAGCAGTAACATTACGCGAACTAAAATAGTTTTCTTTTTTATTATTCTGCTGAAAACCTCCGGTGATAATCTGTTTTTGGCTTTTTCTATCTTAAAGATTTCCGCGCATGCATCTATACTTTTTCTTCTTTCTTTTTAAGGCCATTACAAACTTACATTTGTTCCCATACATGAACAGCAGAATGAATAAAACGAAGGCTATCTTGCAAATCGCACTCACTACTTCGCTCGCCTTATTTTGATTGTCTACATGCAGAAAGAGGTACTTTCTGCCTGTTGACATGCAGAAAGAGATATAAGAGATATATTCTCCATTTAGTGCGCAGTACTTGACGTCTTTTGATTTTTGAGATTATCTTCATTGATTTGGCACGTAAATCTTCCTGTAGAAAATCGAGGATGCCGTGTTTGCGCCTACACTTTTTGGCAATGCAAATAATTACTTGTAGGAAGGCAACTTAAAAGTTTATATTGGCAAATTTGAAAGCACAAATACCTGTAACCGGCCAAATATTTCGTCCACGTTACAGAAATATTCCAAGCTATCTAATACCATAGTTACACCCGCGTTCATAACTGTTATCGAACCAACGGCAGCTGACTCAATCCGGATCAGCCGGGGTTACAGGAACTGCCAACTGTCATTCAATCGCTAACGACAGTTCGATTCAACTGAGCTGACCTACCTCAGCTAACTGATGGGGGTTCGCCGCACCATGTACAAAGATGGCGTCGTCCGCCCCATTGCCGCCGATGATCAGCGCCAGCGAGGCACTTATTTTGCGGAAGTTTGGGGGACGTATCTAGGAAGCAGTTTTGAGTAGTTACGCGTTAGTAGTAACGCGCTATTCAAACTTCTTTACGTTTTTGGTAATTTATAAGTGTAACGAGTTACTTGTTAAAACCAATGTAACTTGTAACTGTAATTACGGACCAGCGCACAGGTAGACAGTTACTAAAAATCCAAACACACAGAAAAATACACTCACACAGCGCCGGAACTATCAACTGATTTGTATTTCAAACTTCCTCTTAATCGACCCCAAGGAATAGGTTGCGCTGGTGCGTAATCCAGCTGTGCGCTAGTACGTAATTATGCCTTACCAACTCGCCCAATCTGCAGTTGTAACTGTAGTTCTAATGCTTTTTCTGAGGTAACGATGAAAGTAGCGACGTTACGTTTTGTCGTCACTTTCCAGTTTCTTTTATGAACAATATAGTATTGAACGAGTACAATCTAGCTATTCCTTGCACTTTCGAAATTGTCTTTTCCGACCTGCACAAACTTGTGAATACACAGCAATGTGCAACTGTTACCAAGGATAGGGCCATTGTATTCGGTCCGCGTTTGCCCCCGTGCAATTCTTTCCAGCGCTGCAGTTGAGCGCCTGTTCAGCAAGGGCAGGGACATGTTCGCCATCAAACGAGGGGAATGTTCTGACACTAATTTCGAGAAGCAACTGCTACTAAGTTCCAATATGAAGTAAAAAACACTTTTCTAATTTTCTGGAAAAAAAATTGGTGAAAGGCTTTTTCCTAAATTTTTCGTGTTCTAGAAAAGTAACTTAGAAGTAATGTCGTTACATTTTTAAAAGTAACTGTAACTGTAACGAGTTACTTTTTTGTTGCGGTAACTGTAATGGTATCTTCGCTACTTTTTTCTGAAAGTAATTGTAACTGCAACGAATTACTTTTTAAATGTAACTCACCCAAGACTGCTTGAAAGTAAGGTTTTAGCAAATATTGTCGGAAGGCGTGTGATTCGGGGCCAGAGCTGCCGCTAAAATCATCACAGCACGCCACGGAAACCCACTCTCGGTGAGCGTGGCCATTGTAATATCGCTGCCGATGAGACTTTCGTTATACCTATCTTGCTTGAATTCGTATGTAACGTACTCATTATCGTTTTTATTTCTCACTTAAAAAGGAAGTTGACTATCATTTCCGTTAAACGATGATATTGAATAAAAACTGCGCATATAATTCATTTGCATTGCAAATAAATCAGTTGATGTGACATAAATTTTGGTCTTGTTTCGGTTTCAACTGTGATTAAAAGTTTGCGTTTTTAGGCATATGTGCTGTGTAGCACCGGGCAGTTTATTTGAGCTGAAGGAACGTTGAGAAACGCAAACGGTCGTTGGCTCAATGATCTTTTAGAGCGTTAGTGTAACTAGGGTATGAGACGTACGAAATGTTTTTTTATTTATTTGCTCTTATAATCGAGCGCAGGTAAAAAACGCACTTGCATTTTCCAAATTATTAAATTATTGGAAATAAAGTTCCGACTCCTTGAACTTGAAACCGCACGGTAGCGCCAGTTGGACCCCTAGCACGACTTATAATAAGTTTATGGCTCAGGCAAACGTTGTTATATCTAATCTTGAACGCCTTGCACCTTATCGTGGCGCGTCCCTCGGTGACACATTCTATGCTTTCAGCCCGCCCTAAATATAGAAGCTACCGAACTGAAGGAAGTTGGATGCATATTGCCTTCGGTGGAAAGTGTTTCTAATGCAGTTGTTATGGTGAACTTTAAAGGTTCGCGCAAACTATTGCGCAACCAGAACGTGGTTTGAAAGTGGTCTTTCTTCGCTGTCAGTTGAGGGAGCGGTGTGACTGACGATGCTCTCCAGTCCGTAACAGCTCGCGAGCGGGCAACTGCGGAGGACTATTTTCAAACGACGCCTGCTGGTGTAGCTTGTCATCTTATAGCTGAAAGAACGTTGGTCTGGCCGGAATAACTGAAAATAAATGAACAAAAAAACAGAACATTGTTTATCATTTTTCTAGCACCCGGTAGCGCGCTGTTTGCGCTCGGAGCGTCTCCTCTTGCCTTGACCAGCGCTCGTTTGAACACCGCGCCACAGAACGATCCGCTTAAACGCGTCTATAAACTTGTAGCCACTACCGTTGAGGCCTGAACCTAGGGTCTTTGAGGAAGCAGTATCTAAGTAATAGGTGTAGCGGAAGCTGCGGATTCTACGCGAAGTGGCCCACTCAGAAAACGACCTTAAAGCGGCAATGCAACGATGTTTGTACTTTGAACATGTAGCGCTTAGAAAGGATCCCTGACGTTAATGACCCGAGAAACAGCCGTTCGTTTTTCCCTACATGCAATTGAATTCGCGGAAAAAAATAATGAAAAACAAGGCATTTTCACTCCCTCAACTCGCAGCAAGAACTAGCGGCCATGTGATCTGGAGACGATTATATGCCGCCAATGTTGATCGTTGCCACGCGCTGGCGTAGGCAAGGCACAGGACACGCGCTGAGTTCCAGACATTGTTGTAGTTCGGCTATTGTCGTCATTGCAGCGACTGGACATGGGCCACTACCCCAATGCCTCTCGAGTTCTCAATTATCAGGAGCCCAAATTGAGTGCTAACGCAATGTTCGGGTCCAATCAATGAGCTCAATTCAAATATCGTCAGTGGGCTCTACTGCGACCACCCAGCTAGGTCATCAAGTTTTCCGAAGGCGAGATTGAATGAAAACGCTCGCGTTAGTTGTTGCGATTACACCGCAGAAAGAGAGTTTTTTGGCCTGTGGCGTTGGTTGCGAATATCTTTGAATCCAACTAGTGCCAGGAAGCTCGTGTAAAGGGGAAAAACATTCCAATTGTGTATCGTTGCACCGACCCTTGAAAAGCCAGAAAGCATGCAATTTAGTACCACGCGACACAAGACCCACGACAAATTGCCGTAAGTCGCTTATCGAGGAGTCATCTGGCGGCAACGCTTGCTGCGAGGCTGAGGAAAGGATTTTATACGGCAGCGCCTACGGCCGTCGTTTCCACACCCTCCCGTCTTCGTCACATGTGCACTGCCATGTTGGAATCACGTGACGCGGCCGCCATCCTTAAATAATGAGTTCCATTCGTATTTTTCATCGTATTTATTCGCAATTTTATGCATTGATTGGTAAGTGTCGAGCGTTGCTTACCGCTATACATGGTTTCATCTTAAGTGCAGACACAGCCGATGATGCAAGCGCGAGGTCAGAGCTTTCAGCGTCCGAGACAAGCACGCGCGAATATAATGCCTAACATTTTTTCAGCTTTAATTTATGCCTGTTTTTAGGAATAGTGAGTAAAAAGTATTGCAAACGTTCCTGTAAGGCAGGTGTATAAAAATTTGCATTTCTATATTGCTCACCATCGTCACAATGCTTTCTTCCTGCATGCCTACACACTGTAGCATCTTCGAGAATTTAATATAATGTTCGAATATTAATATTTAAATATATAATAGATGTTACAAAAGCGAACTAGAAATTATTGCCCCACAAAAGGCACAAAGCGGTGTCAGCGCAGCATTACCATGTATAACACTTGAACCGTAAGCAGACAATAAAGCGTTGAATTAAGGCTATCTTAACAGGTTTACCACAGTGCTCAATTATTAAAGTTTACATTTATTTATGAAATATACTCTCAGGACTGATATTGTACAAATCCAACGACCGTTTTTTTGTTTCTTCCAGGAACACAAAGAAGGTTATTTTCATCATTCTGTGCCTCCTGTTTCTGGTAGTATTTGCAGGAATTGCCTCCCTGTATTTCTTTTCAGGTAAGTGTGTTCTAAGAATGTTTCTTTATTAAAAGCCTACCATGTGGCAATGCTTAAAGAGGAAAATGCTTTGTCAATTGAGCCGTTTCGCTAATTCAATTCCTCCCATCCGACATAGCTTTGATTGCTCGTTTTAATGTGTTCGAGGGTCAATAAATAAAATAGTATTGAGAGTAACGACACTTAAGTCATCTCGGTGCACAAACGCATGATTTACAGGTATTTTAGAGTTCATGTGACGTTATCCAGAAGGCTTTTTTGTCCTCCGAATTGGTCGAAACAGTCCGTGGCAGAACAAAACCGTATCGTCGTAGCTTCCTGAGGGAGTCTCAGTTTTGCATTCTAACAATAGCCGGTATCGTCCTCTCAGCAACAAATTCGCATCGCCCAAAAGCAAATGGAGGAATGGGAATACGATACTTCAAGCGCCGCCTTTCCTGCGACTATGTACGCAGGATATACTGTAATGTTCGTGTGCGCAATGTAATACATAGCAATCCTCCAATCTTTATGACAATGCACTATCCAGGCGCACCTTTATCTAATGATTGCCTTTTTATGTGTTTCAAAAGAAATTTGATTTCGCTCTTGCGTTACCGCCGTATGGGGCAATGAATAATCGCTCACTATGTAACGTTAGAATGCTCTAACTAGCGTGTGAACGGGCGACCAAGCATCTTCCTTTCCGAACGCAGAGTGGTGATTTTCGCGGCGCGTCGCACACATATTTCCAGGTGCCAGTTTTATATTAGCATCCCAGAACCAGCCTAACCTAGCGAACGCCAACAGCATGCAGGGATACCTATATCAGGTCCATGCAGTGCAGATCCACTGAGCACAAAAACAAATAATGTACGTCATTTCACAATAAATTGCTGTACAAGCAAATACATCAGCACGAGGGCATGGCTATCAAAAAGGCTTCCTATGTACGTTTTTTTAGCACAGGGATACCTTTATCAGGTCCATGCAGTGCAGATCCACTGGCGCTGAAAACAAATACTGTACGTCATTTTACAAAAAATTGCTGTACAAGCAAATACATCAGCACGAGGGCATGGCTATCAAAACGGCTTTCTATGCGCGTTTTTTAACATAACCTCATTTTTTAGCTAGGCTGACTCGCCTGTGCCTCTGGCTTCACCGCGCACATTTATGAGAAGGGGTAGAAGCGAAGACGTCATGCACGTTACTTAAAAGCAATACCCGACTTAAAGTGGCACTGCAAAGAGAGAGGAAAATAAAAACAAGTGCTGCTCGAAGGGCGTGACTATCAGTGTCAAACACGAACTATCAGTGTCATCTTCGGTCTATAGGGTCGGTTAACAACGACCTATATTTTAAGGTAGGACTGGCTGAATAGGTGGAGGCGACCTCTTCTGATCATCTTAAGAGCGTGATTGTTTGCTTAGAACACTCGTAAGTCGTGTGGGGCATTCCCATCATCATAACTGGATGCTAATTCCAACAATGGACCGATGTCACAACGCGTTGCGCTCATGCGTGGCGCTGCCATAACATTAGTTCACAGCAGGCAGGCTGCTGTACACGAGGCGGCTCGTAACGTCTCGTGCTCTACATTCGCTGAGCTCCAGTGAGGTCGGCGCACATGCAGAAAAACTATGGTTCCCTCAATGCATTGTGGCAGCGGTGGCGTAGTTAAACTGGCTGGTGAGATCGGTCTAGTAGGATGTATTCACTGGCGGCCATAGCTGTGTGCGCGACTGCTGAGCGCGTGCTGATGGCGAGCTTCCACAGTTCTTTTGTAACGTGCATTCCGCACCCTCGAAATTGCCGGTCTTAGCAGCCTATTAATGTGGGCTCGTTCTGAGCATGCGCTCTAAACAGCACCCACAAATATGGCGCCCAGTGAATACTCCTTATAGGAACATCGCGCATGGTTGTTACACGCTCTTGTTGGTTCGGGTCTTTATTGGTTTAGATAAATACGTCATCAACAATAGAAAATGTGCTCAAAATGCTGAACTTATTTCACCTATTTCGCTCAAAAAACATCAGATATATATATTTTTTTCAAATATTATTTTTAATGTGTTGCTGAAGTCCCACTCACCAATTCGCAGCATTTGTGAGTGGGACTCACCAAAGCCGAATTCACACTGGGGACTCAGCCGCGTCCGCAAAGCGATTGTGAACGCGGATGCTTAATGATTCAGTGCAGTTTCACACCCAGTCGATGATAAAAATGAGCGGATCCGTTGAGCGGTTGCGCTTCGAACGCAGGTTTCATTGCATCCTAAAGGCTCATTCACACAGCCCCGTTTTCTTGTGTTACGTTACATTACGTTAGGAAAGGTTATGTCCAAGTCATCGGCAAATCTCTGCCTCGTATTAAGCGTGCCTACCAATTCAACGAGGTAACCTGTCACGCGACATTCTAAACACGAATGTTTCGGTGACTACAAGCTGGGACGGTAGGTTACCGTGGCAACCATGGACGCTAGGCTCGTCGTAATGTAACGTAAGGAGTTGAACTCGGTTCAGTGTTTAAAGACTGGTTGTTTTTGTGCGTTAAGTTTAAATCACCGGAATATTCGTCTCTCGAATGTCGCGTGCCAGGTATACCTCCTGGAATCGCTAGCCACGCTTGATATGAAGCGCAGATATCGTGGTGGCTACTACGTAAGCTTACGTAACGTAACGTGACGAAATCGGCGCTGTGCAAATTTAAAGTCACTGGATCCTGTAAAAGTAGCGCCATTGCCTTCCCGTCCTGCTAGCCAATCACAAACAAATACAATATACAGACGACCAAAAACCTCGCAAGGGGATCGGCTAATCGGTCTCTTTCGCCATGACAATCGCCATTTCGGCCCCTTCAATCTTTGAAGCTTCAAGACGGTCGTTCTAATAGTCGCACAAAGATCACCATAGAACCTCGTCGTACTGAAGGCGTTCCTCGCCAATATAAGCGTTTTTGGAGTTGTGCATGCAATCTATTTCTTTATCATACCCATTTCCACGGATCTCTTACATGTTTGTTGTTATTCTTGCGTATTTCAAAGCAGAAACATTAATTTTTTAATGATTCCAAGCACCGACACCGCGTGTTGTGGTGGTACGAAGATGTACGATTATTTCGCCGGTGTGTGGAGAACAAATTCTTGGTATACAAGAAACGTGTCTATAAAGCTACCCGTCACCATAGAATTTAGATCGGCTCCCCAAAAATTGAGATGTCAAGAAGAAATAATTAATTTCAAGGGCCGAAATGGCGACCATACGAGGAGCTTGGCGCCACTTTCCCACGATCCAGTTACTTCATGCGAAGCAGCCTTACGGCTGCTTCACAGAGCCCCGTTCCCTTACGTTACGTTACAAAATCACACGTACAAATTACGGGCACGCCTGTGCTTCGTATTAATGGCTACCAATTCAAGGGGGACAGCCTTACGTGCTTCATTCGAGACAGGAATATTTCGGTGACTTGTACGTAACGCAAACTATAGAAAGCAAAGAGTGCTTTGTGAACCCGAGTTTACACTAAAGACACGGCCTCCGGAAATCACACACATGGCTTTGGTTGCCTTAATATCTTTATTTTTATTTTTATGTTATTTCCGTAGAACCCAATGCCGACGGTACGTGCTCCTGGGGAAAATTACAGAACAAACTGCCCCAGTAGCACTATTAATGCTAAACACTTGTGCCGACCGCCATCGATGTTTCATGACTTCTAGAGCAAAAAAAAAAAAGCGCCTCCAGAAAATGGTTGGATTCTCGGTCAACATGCGCCCACTGTGCCCACGTGGGATTGTCTTCAACACTTTTTTATTGTTTACTTTGTGTGCGACCGAAGCCGAAGCTACCAACGCGAGCATGTTGCCCTGCAATATGGTGACAAGAAGATGCGTGACGGGCGCCGTATGCGTGCAGTAATAAAGGGGCTCCCTCTCGGAGCGATGAAATTTTTGGGGACCGCTGAATCCCCTGCTGGCTTCAGCGTCAGAAGCAGTCTCGAAAATTTGCATCGCGGAATTCAGGCACACACCCCATCTAACAAGTGAAACTTGCGGAATTCATGTTGTTCAAAAAATGTATACTCATAACGTTTCGATATAAAAAAAGAAAATCAAGCTAGCAGTCGGACTTTGAATATTGCAAAAACATGAGTCGAAAAATTAGTAAACCTATGTGACCCCTGAACACAAGAGCTATGGCGATAGCTCGCCTGCTGCGTGAAGCTCCAACTATCATCTTCATCGTAATACAGTTCAGCGTCTCGCTCCCACCTGCCACGCTTTCTCTTATACCCAACATACGTGAACGATGCTTGCACCGAACGAGAGGGCGTGCTTCGCGGGGTGCTGAAAGCCCAGATCTCGTTCTACCAGTTTCTGCTAGGCTCAAACTTCAAGGAAAGTATAAGACATTAACTGAGTATCGCAGATTAGGGCGCTACAGCCGATACAAAATTTGAATTCTCAAGCCACCTCTGAATATTTATTTTATTTTATTTCAGTACCCTCAAGGCCCGAGGGCATTACAGAGGGGAGGGGCAAGTAACAAACCATAATACAAGAAATGAGAATCAATACAAAAATTTATACAATAGAAAAAGCAGTCAGGGTGCCTGCTGACAAAAATGGCTGTTTAATGCAGTTCTAAAAAGAATCGAATGATGATATAGATACCAAAGATGCGGGAAGGTGGTTCCACTCCGATGACGACCTGGGGATAAAAGAGTCGAGGTAGGTGGAGGTGCGACACTGAGGAATTCCAACTTTATACTGATGATCAAGGCGAAAGGAGATGTGCGAGGGAGGGAGAATAAGTTTATCTTTTAGAGTAGGGATAGAGAAGTAAATTTTATGAAAGAGCGATAGACGAGATACTTTACGGCGCAGAGAAAGAAGGGGCAAAGATAAGTTAGATTTTATGGATGACACACTGGCTGAACGATGATAATTACAAAAGATAAACCGCGCGCCACGGTTCTGAATGGCTTCAATGTTAGATACGAGCGTGGTGTGACCGGGATCCCAGATTGCTGCAGCGTACTCCAATTTTGAGCGTACCAGGGTTTTGAATAAAAGTAATTTTAGAGACGCTGGTGCTAAAGTAAAATTCCATTTTAAGAAGCCGAGCATGGAGTTAGCGTTAGCAGTGATATGATCAATGTGAACGTTCCATGACATATTATCTGTAATATGAACTCCAAGATATTTGTAGGAAGTTACGCTTTCCAAGGGGAGGTATTAAGGGTGTATGAAAGTGGTGATGAGTTACACCGAGATACACGCATCGGTTTGCATTTGTTAATGTTAAGAGACATACACCATGCGTTGCACCAGTCCAAAACAGTGTTTATGTCAGTCTGAAGAAGTTGAACATCCGAGTTATTAGTGATTTCGTGATAGATGACACAGTCGTCCGCAAACAGACTAACAAAGGAAGACAGATTCTGAGGTAAGTCATTTATGTAGATTAGAAATAATAGAGGACCTAAGACGGACCCCTGTGGGACGCCTGAGGTGACGGAACTGAGGTGAGAATTAGCTTGATTAGTGAAGACAAATTGAGATCGATTAGTTAGAAAGTCTTTCATCCAGGATAAAACGGTTGGGTCAATGTTAAGTTTACTAAGTTTGAGGAGTAGAAGCTTGTGGGAAACTTTGTCAAATGCTTTACTAAAATCAAGAAAAACGCAGTCAACCTGGGATCCACGATTTAGAATAGAATGTAGGTCGTTAGTAAAAGACAGCAGTTGAGTTTCGCACGAAAGAAGTTTACGAAAGCCGTGCTGAGAAGGAGTGAAAAAAGAATTGTATTCTATAAAGTTAACAAGGTGCGAGTAAATGATATGCTCCATAATTTTGCAAGGTGTACAAGTAAGGGAGATAGGCCGGTAGTTATGAGGACAATGTTTGTTGCCTGACTTGTGAAGTGGAACCACCTTTCCTATTTTCCAGTCATCGGGAAGCGTAGAGGAGTAGAGCGATTGATCAAATATTTTGCACAGAAAAATAGAGCTATATACTTTAGTTTTTTCAGAAACGTAGATGTAATTTTGTCGACACCAGAAGATGATGATGACTTTAGATTTTCTATTAGCTTAACTATGCCGTCAAAACCAAAAAATAAGGGGTCCATAGGCAGAAAGCTGCAGGAAGGGCACATTGGGAGACAACAATCAAAATCATAGGAAAAGGTATTAACAAAAGTATCATTTAGAACATTGGCACACTGACTACTCGGTATGACACCACCATCTAAACCTGTAAGTGATATGACTGACTCTTTTGAACCATTCACAACATTCCAGAATTGTTTAGCATTTTTAACCAGCATTGAAGGTAAGGGGTGATTGAAAAATGTTAGTTTTGCCTCCGTAATTGCTGCCTTATATGCTTCAGCTGCGCAGTGATAAGCATCCAACCGTTCATCACGGTCGGAATGCTTGCAGAACGAAAAAGACGTTTATTTTTATTAGACAACCGTTTAAGTGTGACATTATACCAGGGGGACGTAGGGTTGGATGTAATGTTTCTAACTGGAATGAAAAGTGCAATGAGTAACTTAACATTGTTTTTGAACATATTCCAATTCTCATCTACTGAGCGCTGATCAAAGTTGTCTAAAAACATATCGAGGTACTCAGCTAGTTTGTTGTTGATTAAGTCGAAAGTAGCTTTGTTGTAATCGTAGTAATGTCTGACCGTTTTAGGAGAAACACACACCGTTGTGCGTAAGTTGAAATGCAGTGTTGAGTGACCACTAATGCCTGGTAAATAAGTAACAGGAGAGATAAGATCAGGAGCAGTAGTAAGAATGAGATCTAATACACTAGCAGTTGAATCAGTAATTCGGGTAGGCTCTAGCACAACCTGAGACAGGCTAAAATTAGAGCAAAGGTTAAGGAAGTCTAAATTCTGCGAAGAACAGCTTACAGCAGAAGGAAACTCACCGGACCAATCAATCTCCGGAAGGTTAAAATCGCCTAGTAAAAACAGTGGTGTCAAAGGAAATCTAGAGCAAATAGCATTCAGAACATCATGTAAATCAAGAAAGAAACCTTTATCGGCATTAGGGGTCGATAGCAGGCGCACAAAAGAACACTCTTATAAGTACGTTGTAATCGTACACAAAGAAATTCGAGTGAGGTAGCAACATTTACGTAAAAAGAATCAAAAGATTCATTCGCTGCTATTAAAATCCCGCATCCTCTCCTAAACGTTCTGTCGCAACGATAAAAATTGAAACGCTTATCACTCTTCAAAATTTCACTGTCGCGGACTGTACTCGATAACCAAGTTTCAGTCAGCACTACAATATCACTTGATGATGAATCAATAAGAGAGGCGAGATCGTCGCGGTTTCGAATGACACTTGTTATATTAGTAAACAATACCGGAATATCATTAGAAAAACGAGACGGGTTGCTACGTGTAGTTTTTTGTATTCTCTCGAAGCTGAGTCAGCAGGAATACTAGGGGCAGCAGCGTTATCTACATCATCAGTCACAACGCGCTGCGTGTAACTGGGCAGTGTTTCACAGACGTTATTGCTGTTTGGGCAGTAGATATAGCATTTATTGTTAATATGTAGTTTATTATACCGCAGTTTAAAAGGCACGTTCATCTCCTTTGCCAATTCATAAGTTTCCTCCTAGCATTGCGTGTTTCAACAGAAAAGTTCTCCGCTATGGAAATGTTAGTACCGCGAAGTTGGGGCTTAGAAAGGAGAACTTTTTCTGTGGTCTTAAAAGAAGAAAATCGGACAACGACTGGACGGCACGTGCTGGTGTTAAAAACACGACCCAGTCTGTGCGCGCGAACGATACAATCAGAGGAGATGTCTATCTGAAGTTTGTCTTTGATTATTTCACATACTTTACTTTCCGACAATGACCACGTTTCCGAATGGCAAGCGGGGATTCCATAAAATATTAAGTTACCTCTGCGAGATTGGTCTTCTGACTCTAATAAACGTGCGCGTAGACTGGTGTTTTCTTCGGCAAGGGAGTCGACTGCTTCCCTCATGGCTTTTAGTTCATGTTGAACGCCGCCAATGCCGGAAGTCGCTTGCTCCACGGCGGACAGTCTGTTGTGGATATCTGTTACCTTATTTTCAATGGAACGTCGATTTGTCTTAATAGCGCTCACGTTATTAAGAAGCCGGGATAGCCCCTCTTAAAGTCTGACTGAACGGGCGTTAACGTCCTGAAGTAGTGAAAACATGTCATTAAGCTGTTTTTCCTTTGCGTCAACCTTCGGGGCACCAGGATTCATTTCGATGTCACCGGAAAGAAGCGATTTAAGAAGAAGTACACATTCATAAGAAGACGCCAAAAGCACTTGTGGGCCAGGAAGTACCAGAAGAAAGAGGTTGTTTGTCTTTTTACAGTACAATGATGGAAATGCACCAACTTGCATGAAGAAGCGAAATGGGTTATCCGACTGCATAGCTGGTACATTCCTAAGCCCATTGAAGGATGAAGGGGGTCGCCAGCTGCTTTTATCTTGACGTAGAGATGATGCAGACGTCAATGCCGATGGCCTGCTGTGCAGATGATGGGGAAATAGCGGAATCCACGAAGCCGCGAAAAGACCACTGGTTGGCCAAACGTAGTCGATCACGGGCAGTGGTGTCACAGGGCTCGCCGGTGCTCGCATGCCATCCTCCGCACACCCCGAGAATGACGCGGTGAATCCAACGCAAAGAACCGCCACGAGCTGCATGAAGAAGCGAAATGGGTTATCCGACTGCATAGCTGGTACATTCCTAAGCCCACGCTTCGTTTTCGTTATCAACTATTGTATTACCATTTTACTTGCGCAACATGGGCGTTTAAGAGCATAATTTAGAATTTTGGTGAAAATATAATAAAGCAAAAATAACGATGTGAAAAGGGATTGCGTCTCTTTATAAAAATCAAAGTAAAAAAAATTGAGTAAGATTGAATTTACGAATAAACACAAAACAGAGGAAACAGTAGAAAATATCGACTGACATAATAGTAATTTTTATTCATATTTCATTCTGATTGAGCATTACAAAAACAAGCTATTGGATAGACCGAATCCAATTAAATTAACACACACCCTACATCAACCCTACAAATTCCATGAACGTAGGTCGTTCAGCTAACTCTTAAAATAAACGCTAAATAAAATAATGACATTCACAACGTTTTTAATTTCAAGCTTAAAATACGTTTCTTGAACTCCACGAGAGAAACGCATATACGGGATGTAAAGATGAGGTATACAGTCTGTGAGACATGATATGAATGTTTGATTGTCACGATCAATCGGATTTGTAACTTAAATTTGTTAATTAACATCTTACTTCGTTAAATAAGCATAATGTTCCAATTTGAAACTTGCGGAGCGTTTTCGAAAAGGTAATAAATCAGAAAATTGTAGAACGTGGGAAGTGCGGATATGCCCTACATTTAGATCTTTAGCTACAGATTCAATAATGGCGATGTAGAGAAGTGGATCATGATGAACTAAAAACAAACGCCAACGTGTCGAATTTAGAAGTACGTTTGAAACCCTGAAGAAAGAAGCACTCACTCCAAATCACCCAATAGTTGAATGTCTGAGGGGTTTATGATACCCTGCAGCATGTTTCTAATTAGAACATGCTTTTATTTTTACCAAATAACAGCGGACAAGTTCTAGCTACTTCTTTACCTATTGCGACCGCTGACCCTGTACGCCTTGTCCCCCTGCACCTATAAGCCACGGGTAAAAACAACACTATTTTGTTGTTTATTTAAAATAAAAAAAATTTCTTAATAATATTAAGTTTGTTTTCAGTAATATACAGTTTTGGGTGAAACAAGCGGAACAAAGGAACTAAGATGTCACGAGAAAAAAGAATGTCGAACCGACCGCTGGATTACCAACTGTTTTATTTCATCATCTTCTTAATCTATTAATTTATATCCATTCCTCTTTTTTCTTTTTCTTTCTCATTGCTCTCATTTTTGCTCTTATTTTTTCTCCTGATTTTTATCAACTACCCACAAAGTGCGCCGTAGAAAGACTTTTTCTTTGGCTTGCAAGGTAATAGACCATTTGCTATATTACCCAAGCATCAAGGAGAATGCAGGGATTGGTGTTCCACGCGCCACACGCGCACGCCTTCCCCGTATAAAAGATTCGAAGTAAATAAACAAAGTAAAGCGTTGACGAACGCGCGTGCAAGATGCCATTTGTTTAAGGTATTTGCTTTAAAAAGATTACTACTGCTGAGGCCAGCACGTGCGGCGCGTGGAACACCAATCCCTGCATTCTCCTTGATGCTTGGGTAATATTGCAATAGGTCTACTCACGCACTCGTCATCTTCTTCGTCTATAGCAAGGGCCTCTAACACCTGCCTTGCAACCTGGTTTTTATGGTGTTCCATTATGTGAAGATGGTCGAGCTCTGCTTTACACAGGCATGTCCGACAATGGGCAGCTAAATGTCCGGTCCCGCAAGGATCCTAAGGTTTGCTGCATGTTCGCGTGCTCGGTCGTTAATGCATCGACCGGTATGTCCGATGTAACAGCACCCACATGTTAGCTGTTTGTTATATATAACTTCCTTTTCACAGGGAGCGTATTGTGTTCGGTGCCTGGTGCTTGATTAATTTTGCGGCATATTAAATAGGACTTCTTAGGTGCCGAGCAGAGGATTGCACATTTTGCCGGTTCGCTACATTTTTAAACTTATGGGTAACCCCGTGAATATATGGTATCACTACAAAAGGTGGTCAGGTTTTTTTTGTTTGTTTGTTGACTCGTAGAATTATTCGTCTTGATGGTGCGGCATATTTTTTCACAGATGGAGGCCATCATGGGTTTCGGGTATCCCGCGTTATGAAGTCGAGACAATCTTTTCGACCCAAAAGCGGCGCGAGCTTTTCTGATATCAGTTGCCAATGCATTATTTTATATCCTTACTGATAAAACATATTGAATGGAACATAATCGATTAGAAAAATGGTTTGTTGGAATATTTTGACTGTTTTTGTCGGGGTACCGATGTCGTGTGCTTTGCAGTTCCTTGTTCTTACCGTGCCTGTTTATGTTTCTGCGACTGTCGCCACTCTGGCCACTCGCGAAACGCGCGCCGCTTTTTAGTCGAAAAGACCGTCTGCTAAAGAAGCCGGCTTTCAGCGCCGTATGCTCGTTCGTTGGCGCAGTTGGCACCGCGACCGCTTGCGCCATCTCTTGTCTCCCGTGCGAAACGGCGCCGTATCATTTGAAGACATTTTGCTTTGCCGCATTTCCATAGGAGCTTAGCCGTTTTCTTTCTTTACTTTTTCCTCAGGTAAGTTTGCTCTTTGCAAATTTACAAAAAAAAAGAAAAAGCACTATCTGTGCGCAACGCTGCACAAAGTCGTGGCGCGATAGGCTAAGAAACTGAATTTTGCGGTCGATTCAAAGAGTCTGGCCACTCCTTGATGCACCCAGTAGATTATATGTTTTCCCAACGATATAAATTTTGCAGATTCAAAGGCTATTATGGCGCGCAGAAACAATTTTCCAACAAATATTTCACACATCAATGATTTCTCCACTATAAGAGGAATGTAAGCAAAGGGCGGGGTATAGCGGTCTCCAACCTCCACCTTCTACACTTTATTTTCGTCTGGCGGAGTAAATATTGGTAAAACCAGTGTTCGCTCCTAAGTTTTTTTTTTCAAATTTTGTTTCATTTAGGCACTTAAGAAAGCATTTTATTGGCAGTTTTTTTTTAAGGACACTACAATTGTGTTCTAAAGCCTTGCGCCCGTGCCTGTATCCTTTCATCACCCATCTTATTGAGTCGTTAATAATTTATAATTATAAAGTATGGCCGTGTTGTATGCAACACCTTTACATTCAAATGGGTAAATGGTAGTGGTGTGCTAGGGGCGACCCATAGTTGAGCGCTAGGGTCGCCACCACAGCGCTATGGTAATTTACGGCAAGTCGCTGGTCAGCCTAGCACTGTGAAAGCTATGAATGACGTAGCGGTATTGGATTAGAAATACTATTCCCACACCACTTGTTAAAGGGTGTTGAAAAGTTATTTTTTGATTATAATATAATATTAGTTAAAACTTGGCCCAGGCAAAGCAACATACCTCGATTTTTCGTCAGATTGGAGACGGACAGCTACAGCTGAATGTGTTTAAGCTTTCAGGCACTGTCGATACCGGTTATAGCAAAGTCAACGGGAATCAGAAATCACTTCGCTATATCCGCTTGTTTGTTATATATGAACTCTCATACAAATAACATGAAAAAACAAAAAACACGGGTTGTTACGCGTACATGTTTACCTCACCCGCAGAAATTGGTCGAGGCTTCTCTGCACGTGTCCGGAGCTAGATCGCTTCTCGCCAAGTGCGAGAAGCTCTGATCGAAAAAAGATCCTGCTGCGCACGAACCATGTCAACAGTTGCGACGGCCCCGCGGAGGACGCCGGCGGTGGATGGCATTATTTACGTTTAGGCGCACTCCGTCGATGCTGGAACGTTTGGACTGAAAGAGATTGCCTTTGACGTCCTCGTCTTGGTGCTCGCGGTGCAGGTACTCTCCATTGTTGAGTGGCGATGATTCGCCGAATTGGTGCTTGAGCGAAGTAGACTTTCGCGCAAGAGCGACCGCACCGACCTGACGCCGACACGGGTCACGAAGCAAACAAAGAAGCGCGCACGGCACCGAGTTCGCACTCAAATTTCTTTGCAATCGGCTATAGAGAGCTTAGATTTCATTGCAGGGAGCAGCTGCTCAGTCGGGTTCACGTGGTTTGTGGGCTGCGTTCGCAAAACGAGCTCCCGCATTCAAGCAGTCAAAACTTAAACGCGTTCGCCTTCTGCCAACCTGTCCCCCTCTCCACCCAGTTTCCTCGCCACACTTTTCACGCGACAAAAAAATTCAGGCGTTCTTCCTGCTCCCTCTCTTAAATCTAAGCTCGCTCCGTCATCTCAGCTGGAACCTAACAATCTTCTATCCTTGGAAAAGTGGCTCCATTCATTGTTGTGGAATTGCTCGAGACACGAGCCGCGCGCCACTTATGGGAATAACATGGCGTCTGAAATCTAGCTCAGGGCTGCGCTGCGCCGCCATGATCTTCCCAAGGGCGGCACGTTGCACGTGTCTCGTGCATCGACTCACCTTGCGCTACTTTTAAAACATGAACGGGCTTTGCCGGAAGGTAGTGGCTTGCACTTCCACCGTCTCTCTCGGCATGCCTCGACGGCTTCTGCACGTGCGATGCGGTAAACCCGCTTCTCAGATAAGGAGCGGGTAGCAGACGACGTTGCAGAGGCTGCCGCCGCGGAATTTTCCAGCATCTTTTCCAGCCTGTTTTGGGTGGCTTCATGGCCGCGGGAGCAAAGTGCGTAGGTACAAGACTTACTAAATTTAAATTTTGTTATGTTTTTCTTAAATATTACATTTTTTTGTTATATCAGCGGCAGCCGCTCAATTTCTTTCGCTAGAAACAGAGAAATATTTATTGAAAAGTACAAACAGGAAAAGGAAATCGTGATTTCTTCGCAGTAGCCGCGATTTCGTTCTAATCGACTTCGTTATAGCCGGTCTCGAAAGTATATAATGCGGCAGAGTAATTGAGTAACATGACTCCCCTATCGTGTTTGTTTTTTTGCGATTTACTTGGAAAGGTTTCGCATGTGAGAACTGCATGTTGCGCACGTCGCTTGTAACAATGTTGCTGCTATTGTCTGGCCATACATTCAGCCCTTTAAGTGAGTTTGTGGCAACTGTGGCTTGATGTCACCTGGGCAGTACGTGTTCTTTAGGTTTTTCCAAGGATAATAATGTGTGAGACATATTGTACTTTGTAACGCATAGTGTGTTTATACAATATGATTTATTTAGAAAAATAACGCTCATATCATCACCCTCGAACAATAAGATATGTTATAATTATTTACAAAAATATCAATATTCTGAAAAAACATTACATAACACAAATTCAGGAATAATCCCGGTGGGTATAGAACGTGGGACTAAGCAATGCTCAGCCGGATACTACAGCGACCGGACTCAGCAGTCCTGATGTGTGTGGATAAATGGAGATGACAGCAGAATCTGTTGAGCTAAAATACGCATGGAATATGTAGTCACCCTAGCGCCTCACACGTGAGCCCTACCCCCAACACACACATACATCATGAACAACCAAATTACATCATGATGTATGCTAGTGCAACACATTCTTTTTTCCTAGACTGTTGTAGCGTGCTAAATACTGTGTATGTTTAAAAAGCGTCATATAGAATAACCGTGCCTCAAACCGTTCCTATACACAAATCAGGAACAGATACAACAACAGAATTACCGGGTGGTTCGGGATCTTCGAGTGGCTCAGGGTTGAATGTTTCTGGCTCCTTGCTGACCGATGATGGTGTCACCTCTGAGATTCCATCAGGCATGACCATTTTCGGAGGAACAACAACCACACGTGAGTAAAATGACACGGCAACTCGATTTTGATTCTCGCACCGCTGCTTGCGGATTCCCGCATGGATTGTTTTGGCCGTAGAAAGTTCTTAGAGCGGCCGAGTATGCGTGCTTAGCAAGGTAATGCTCAACGTCTTTTCCGACTAAAAAAAAAAAAAAGCACATTTATCAACGCTAAGGTTACATGTGAAATATACCGAAATATTGACTTGGAATTGGAGGTGAGCAACTTTTCTTTTTTAAAGTCGTTTGTTGTTTTGATTGCTACGGCCAAGGGTTCAAAATTTCCCCTTGCTTGACAAAAGAAAAGCAAGCCAGGGAACCTGCATGTCCAAGTGTCTCAGTATATAAGATATGTTGAGCTCACTGTTGGTGTGGCCTTGCCATTGCCGCTTTGTGTTGTTCTGATGAGGTGGCGCCGTATATTGCTTCCGGCGTAAGCTTTGTAAGGCGTGGCCTTGCAGCAGTGTGTTTACAAAACAGGCGTTCTACATCTGCTTTTTCTTCCGAGCTAGACATTTTGCGTCGGTCGCGCTCCACGAACGTGGTATTGCGCACATATGAGGCTCATTTAATTTGCTGAGATGTTTTTTCCCTTTATCTTTCTTGATATTTGACCTTGCAAACAAATGTTCTTCTTTTATTGCTAAAGTTTAGAAATTGTCATCATCCCGTTTAGGGCAAACATATTATGATAGGCAATCAATATGTCCTCAGGTTTCCTTCTTCAAAGTTGTTCATTACATTTCTAAATAAACAACATAAAAATATTATTTGACTAAATTAATTAACGCGAACATTAATCTCATTGCGGTAATTTAGTTAGAGCTGCTTCATCACTGCCCGTCTGTCTACCGGAGAGAAGCACGGGGCCCATACTAGACAGGAGGTCTGCATCAGCGTTCCGTTGTGATTCAAAACCAATCAATAAGTACGCGATGTACAGGCGACAGATGACGCATCACTCGTGACGGTCCTGTGTTGATTGGTCGTTTTTGGCATCGGTAGCTTTTTGCGTTTCCACTCCTGCTAAAAAAGGCAATATATGAAAGCGAAACCTTACGTGATCACGGGAAGAGGGTGCTCCCGTCCCTGACGTTGCGCATCACACAGCCCCGTCAACTGTGGCTATACTTCGCTTCACGTTAAGTTGAGACGAAACCGACGCCTGGGCCCGATGGGACTTATAGGACTTCGTCAGAAGTGCAACGTCATGGTGTTGGTCAAGTGTCATACATGTTTCATTATCGCTGAACAAACTATGTACAAGAACGACCCTGTGACTTGCCCTTTTCACACACTTTGATTTGTCGCATTACCCCGTAGCGTCGAATGCGTCTGAAGTTACAGTAAAACGAAGCATAGACCCCTCTCGAAATACTGCCTTTTATTGGCAGCTGTGGAATCCTTACACATTAGCGAACTGAAAACCTCAACGCCCGCCGCACATAAAAACAACAACACTGCCACAGAAAGGTGATGAGCGCAGTGACGTTGCGCTTTTGACGTTCTTTGATGGGCTCGTCGGATCGTAGTGTTGGCCCCGGTCCGACGTTCGCCGTCTTATGGAAGGACTTGCACGTTCCTCGATGCAGTTGCTCCGCCATTGTGCAGTGGTTCCTACTGTAAGGCATGAGGACCGAGTCTTGGAGAGGAATTGGGAAAGTATATTTACATTAAATGCAGACGTTAAGTAATAGGACAAAGAGCGAGTTGGTGGTGGCTGGCTGGACTGGGTGAAGGCTCGACAATCTCGTCACAGGCACCAGACAGGAACGCACGAGCAGTCCGGGCCGGGCAAGAGGGCGGCTTCTAATTTGTCTTCAGTCACCCGGCGCGCTCACTTGGGACGCGTCAAGGGTAATATAAATAAGAAAAGGGGACGAATCGGCTAGTGAATTTGGTAAAGGGTCTATAGGCCAAAGACTAAACGCTCTTTTGTACCACCATCGCTTTCCCGCTTCTATTTGCGTTATGTTTGCTCATATTATTCTTTTTACGCCGATCCGACCGATCGTTCGATCGCTCTGTGCGTCCGCTCGAGCAGCGGCCCACAACACGGTGGTGTACGCCGTGTGTTTTGAATGCCCCAGGCTGTTTATCGTGGAGGGCCACGTGGTGACGAACTCGCTTTCGCGGTCGAGGACGACGGGAAATTGACCCCTTAAGCGTGACGTCACCACTCTAAACGAAATGTTTGTTGGGGCGTTGTTATAAAATAATACACGGGAGGAGATTTCACTCTGAAAGAGCGATCGGTAAAAACGTTGAAGGGCAATTTAAACGCCTAAAGATAAAATATATATAAAGCCAACATTTCATACTTACCACGAGAGATGTTTACCGAGAATCACCTATTTCTTAAATATTTCGGACGACAACTTCCGGTCCTTTAGACGTCTCGAGGTGCCTGCTGCAAACGACGAACGCATGAGGAACACTGACGGCATTATTGAAGTATGCCATAAAGCTTTGGTTGGGGCCAGTTCGTTCATATCGATTAAAAGGTTAAAAGGCGTGTCGTACGTGTGTCTTTTTTCGTCCTGTTTTGTTCGCGCCTTTCATCCTGTTAATTGAAGTATGCCCTCTGCAACAATTTGAGTCGTTCGCTCAGGGATTCATGTTTGATTTCGTAAGTATTTAGAACAAGGGAGGCCTAATAAAACTCACCAGGTTTATAAGAACAGAATGTATTTGCGTGCCATACGATAATATCTTACGAAACTTATCCCAAACATAAAGATCGAATGAGCGTACAACGAAAAAAAAGCCTCTTTAGAACGTTGTTTTAAAGCAGCGTCGGACGTTCGTTTTAGATGCGGAGCATCTCTTGCTCGGGTCTATGTCCCGCGGCCTTGTAGTCCGCACTCACACTACGCACGCGCAACTCTACTCCTTCCCTCTCTCCAACAGCTGCGCGTTACTCTCTCCGCTCTCTCTCTCTACCAGCTGCGTGCACTGCGCGTTCGTTCGCTTCTACTCACACCGCGCGCGCACGCGCAACTCTCCTCCTCTAGTCTCCTCTCCTTAGAGTGTGAAAAAAATAAACGGCGAGCGGCGAGCGTTCCAAGTTTCTCTGCCGCGACCCGCGACGAAGGCTCGCGTAGGGGGTAGCGCTAGGGCAGTCGGTGGCGCCATCTCTCGACGTCAGCACGCAACTGACTCTTTCCTCGGAACCAACACGATGCTCCACATCACCCAATAATTCCCCTCGGAAAGATTGTGTAATTTTTTTTTACTTTACTGATGACCTGCGTTGTAATAAAATAGCAATATATTGACTCTAAGAAGAGCGGTTTGAAACCACACTTTTTTATTTTTGAGGCTCGCCTAGGGTTGTGTGTTTTGTACCCGCGTGTAATCATTACACTGAGAAAAAAAACGAATTCTTTCGCTTTAAGTTATACCCCCAAATAGTGAAGTGCTGGATAGCCACATCTGGTATATTATGTTGCCGCGTGCATGGCCGAGAAGGAAACCTTCACGTAACATCAAGACTCTAGAGGATTCATGTTCACTTTTAGCTCCTCGAGTTTAAAAAGCAAGGATGCCAGAATAACCCTGCCAACTCAGTCTCAAACATTCCGGGTCGAATGTTCGAGATGCTGAGCATAATAGATAAGCAGTCGAGAGTGACCTTTGCTGACTCACTTCAATTCTCCCGAAGACGAGGCACATTTACTAATGCTCCTGCCAAATGTCACGCCGCCGCGTCAACGTACGCTGCTGCTGTTTCGACGGATTCCTTCTTTTGTTTCTGGCCTAAATGCGGCAATTAATCCTTTATTTTCACTTTGCGTTCGTCGATACTTTCAGTCAGTTTATGGTTCTTGTCTTTATTCTTTCAACACTGTGTTCTCGTGAGTTCGAAGACATTCTTGTCTGATCTCGTTCCGAATGTTCTAGTCGCCGTACCTTCTAGGCTGATAGTTCCAGAAGCCAACGCGCGTACGTAAGCGGCTCCGTGTGGCGATATGCAGTCAGTCTCGCCCCAGCGTTCGACTCTGCTGTTGCGCCGACTTCGACGCCCGCGACGCTCTGCTGTTATTTTCTGTTTCTTTTTATTCTGGGCACTACTCCGCCCCCTTAAACGTTTAGTTACTTCAGTTATTATCGCCTCATCAATTGTCATTCGTGACATTTTGGTGGAGGCGCGGTGCTGCGTGGCCGTGCAGCGCAGCCCTCCGCGTTTCCGCAGTACAAGTCGGAACCCTAGCTCCCGAGGACCCAACGAAGAGGAGATCGAGACGCGATCAAGTTGCCGCACCCAATGTCTACACCCGGAATACGGACCCTTGCTACCCAAGACCAAGCAAACAAGGAGGACGACTATGGCCGACCAGTCGCAGACCCCGGTCGCTTCTGCCGTCGTTTACCTGCCCTTCACACCCTGGACTCCGAAGCCATTCTATGGGAAGATCCACGAGGGCGTTGAGGATTAGATACAAAATTACGAAGGAGTGGACCGCCATAACCGATGAACATTGGAGCAGTGCCTTCAGAATGTCCACTTCGCTCTGGAAGGCACGGCACGCACCTGGTTTGAAAACCACGAAGCGTCGATGTCGTCGTGGGACGAATTCCAGGCCGAGCTGCGATGCACCTTTTCCAACCAGCGGCGACGACAGCGTGCCGAAGAACTCTTCGAGCGAGGACCCAAGGGCAGACCGAGAGCGTCACAAGCTTCGTCGAAGACGTTCTCCACCTGATGAATCGCGCCGACCCAAACGCTCACGAAGAGGAAAAGCTTCGTGTCTTCATGTGCGGCGTAAAGGAAAACATGTTCGGAGGCCTTGTTCGGAGCCCGCCTACCACCATTGAAGGCTTCATCACGAAGGCCACCAACGTCGAACGTGCAATTCAAGCACATGCCGTCCACCATCACCGAGGTCCCGGCGTCGCTGCCTTTTTGTCTTCCAGCTGCAACAACACGGAAATCCGTGAGATAATCCTGGACGTCGTCCGGGAGGATCAAGAAGCTTCTACCTGCCGCCGCAATCCCAGCATCGCCCTCAATCGCCTAGATTGTCAGTGAAGAAGTTCAGCAAGCACTGCAGCCAGAGGTTCTCCTCAGCACCACTCCGGGACCACCGACGCTGAGTTACGCCGCAGTGGCCCGACGGCCACCGCCTCCTACTCGCACCTATGTCGCGCCACCCACACGTCAGTCTCCTACGCCACAGCACAACAGACGCGACGACGACCCGGTGCAGTGCGCCTGCCCGGAGTCTCGCGCACCGCGGAAGACCGACGTGTGGCGAAAGCCCGATCGACGCCCTTTGTGCTTCCATTACGGGGAAGCAGACCACACCTACCGCCGATGCCCATACCGACGACTCGGGCCATGCGGGTTCCACCCGAACGACCCGCGCCCCTATCAAGGTGAACGCCCAAGTGAGATCGACGAGTACCTACGACGACCCCAGTCCCCCGAGCCTGAGTCCCGCCGAGAGTTCCGGTCGCCATCGCCGCGACGTCCAGCTTCGCCGATGCACCGACCCCGACATGAAAGCCTGTCGCCCCTCGCTCCTCGCCGGGGAAACGAGGCGCGGCAACCCCTAGAGGTGGAGTTGCCGAAGACGACCGACGAAAAGAGCTTCCAAGAACGACGGAGCGCTCCCACTCTCCCGACGCTACGCATCACTACTACGCTCCTGCATTGGTGTCCAACAACCTAAACGTTGTTATTGACGGCCTCGACGCATCGGCACTCGTAGACACCGGAGCATACTACTCAGTCGTGAGTGGGATGCTCTACGCCGCCTTCGAAAAGTCATGACGCCGTGGAATGGACCACAAAAAAGAACCGCCGGAGGACACTTCATTACACCAGCCGGGAGATGCACAGCTCGCGTCGAGATCTACGGTGAGCCGTGCCCTGTGAAGTTCGTCGTTTTGCAAGACTATGCGAGGGACGTTATCCTCGGAATGGACTTTCTCTGTGAAAATGGTGCCGTAATCAACCTCGGGGCAAACCAGTTGACCCTGCGAAAGCCTGTTATGCCGCCGGTGAAAGCCAACACGACGTCATCCACGATCCGAGTTATTTCCTACCATGTGAATCTGCCCCCGCGGTCGAGTTTTTCGTAACCGTCATAACCGACGCAGCCATGCACGGTGAAGCTCTTCTGGAAGGCAGCGTCCAACTGCTCCTTGAAAAAGGAATTGGCGTCACACGAAGCACAACGGATCTCCAAGAAGGACGAACAACAGTTCTTGTGACAAACTTTCGAGAGGAGCCGCAGCACCTAACAAAGGGTACCACCATGGGCAACGTCGAAGAGCTGCTGGCGCCAGCCGCCGTCGCCACAATCTCTGAGGAAACCTCGTCATCACAACAGAAGAGCACGTTGCCGCCGCAACTAGACACCGATTCCAAGCTCTCAGCTTCTAAGCCCCGGCAACTGGTTGATCTCGCCGAATACAGAAATTGTTTGCCACGTCGTCTAAACTTCGCCAAACAACAATGGGGAAACATCGCATTATAACCGACGACGACGCGCTCCACGTTCACCAGTCGCCTTATCGAGTCTCTTTAAAGGAAAGGAAGGTATTCAAGATCTAGTCCAGGAAATGCTCGACGACGACATCATTTAACCCTCAAGAAGTTCGTGGGCGTCCCCAATCGTCTTTGTAAAGAAGAAGGACGGTACCTTGCGGTTCTGTGTGGACTTTCGTCGACTGAACACTGCGACGAAGAAGGATGTCTATCCGCGCCCCCGCATCGACGATACGTTAGACCGCCTGCGCCACTCCCGATAATTTTCTTCGATGAACCTGAAGAGTGGTCATTGGCAGATTGAAATCGACGAACGCGACCGGGAAAAAGTGCTTTCGTCACTCCTGGCGGACTGTACGAATTCAAAGTGATGCCGTTCGGACTTTGTGCAGCACCAGCCGCTTTCCAGCGTGTCATGGACACCGTGCTGGCAGGTCTGAAATGGCAGAGCTGCCTCGTCTACCTGGACGATGTCGTGGTATTTTCACGGAATTTCGACGAACACCTGAGACGACTTCGAGCCGTGCTTCAAGCCGTCAAGACCGCCAGCCTCTCACTCAAGCCAACAAAGTGTCGATTCGCCTATGGTGAACTTAAGTTCCTTGGCCACGTCGTGAGCAACAAAGGGGTTCTTTCTGACCCCGAGAAGATCCACGCCGTAGCTGCATTTACGCCGCCGTCTGGCAAGAAGGCCGTGAGAAGATTTCTCTGACTCTGTGCCTACTACAGACGATTTTTCTGGACTTCTCCAAGCTGTCTGCACCCCTGACGAACCTCACGAAGGACGCCATGAAGTTTCAATGGACAGAAGAACACCAGCGGTCATTCATTGAGCTCAAACGAAGACTCCAGACGCCCCCAATTCTTAACCATTCCGAGCAGTTCGCTGAAACAATGATCCATATGGACGCCAGTAACACCGGACTTGGCGCGCTACTAGTTTAAATGCAAGATGGGGCAGAGAGGGTCATCGCATACGCGAGTCGGACGCTGTCCAATGCGGAGACGAACTACCCAACGACTGAAAAGGAATGCCTTGCTGTCGTCTGGGCACAACAAAGTTCCGCCCATATTTGTATGGAAGTTCTCTTTGCGTCGTCATGGACCACCACTCGCTCTGCTGGCTACCCCGCCGGACGCCTCGCCCGCTGGAGCCTACGACTGCAGGAGTTCGACATGACCATGCTTTACAAGTCCGGCCGGAAGCACATTGACGCCGACCGCCTGCCAAGGGCCTCAGTCGAGGCCAGTCTTGCCTGCATCGAAGATGACGACGATGAGTGTTTCAACTGCGCTCTGGATGTCAGCGACATGGCAGCACTCCAGCTAGACGACCCTGAACTACGAGCGCTCATCGAGCACCTAGAGGGACAAGCAAGTACAGTTCCCCGTGCTTTCTTACGAATCCTGCCTACCTTCTCCATACGGCAAGGGGTGCTGTTCAAAAAGAACTTTGTCAACAACAGCACAGCATGGCTTTTGGGTGTTCCTACCAGCTTTTATGAAGAAATCTTCCAAGGAAGCCATGACGACCCGACAGCTCGACACCTGGGCTACAGCAGGACGCTCGCCAGGATTCGAGAAAAGCACTACTGGCCTAGGCTTCCGAAGACCGTTAACCTCTACACTCGATCATGCCACGAGTGTCAGCGACGCAAGAAACCGCCGACGAAGCAGTCAGGACTTCTGCATCCGATTTCCCCCGGCCACGCCGTTCCAGCAGATCGGTATGGATATACTTGACCCTTTCCCGCTGTCAACCTCAGGAAACTGCTGTATCTTCGTCGCCACCGATTATCTCACGTTACGCCAAGACGAAAGCCTTTTCATTGGCTATGGCTGTTGAAGTCGCCAAGTTTTTCATCGAGTACATTGTCCTCCGGCACGGAGCCCCTGAAGTCCTCATCGCAGACCGTGAATATGGTTAAAAAACGCGCACAAAGAGACGAGGACAAACGAGGAAGGAACACAGAACACAGACAAGCGCGCATTCACAACTCTAGTACATTAAGTGAAGAAAAGAAAGATGAAGCACAATATTTTACAGGGGACAATGGCACCAGGGGACCGTGAATCTTCGTTCATCGCTCAGCTAACGCAAGAGATCCTTCGTCTCAGTGTCACCGGTCACCGTCGAATCACTGCGTACCATCTGCAGACAAATTGACAGGCAGGACGACTAAACAAAACTATCGCCGACATGATCGCCATGTATGTCGACATAGAGCACAAGACATGTGAGTAGCTGTTTCTCTACGTCACGTCTGGTTACAACACGGCGAGGCAAGATACCACAGGAGTAAGCCCGTTTCAGCTGGTGCATGGCAGAAAAGTAACCACGATGCTCGACGCTATGCTACCCCACGAACCAGCTGACGATGGGATCCCCAGGCCCAGGTGGTTGCTCAACGAGCCGAAGAACTTCGCCAGCTCGTCCAACTCCGAATTCAAGATCAACAGCGTGTCAACGCTACCCGGTACAACCTTCCCGTATCGACGTTCGCTTCAAGCCCGGAGACCGTGTGTGGGTTTGGACCCCAATATGACGCCGCGGTCTGAGCGAGAAACCACTAAAGCGCTACTTCGGACCCTATAAAGTACTTCGTCGACTCGGGTATCTGAACTACGAGGTGATGCCCGACGGAAAGCGGACTTCATGACGCCGCCCTCCACGACCGGAAGTCGTCCACGTCGTGCGCATCGAGCCGTACTACGCGCAATAAGACTGCGAACTGTGATCTTGTGCAACACTTGAGAAGATTTTGTTTTTCCAGCCTCCCTATTTTTCCATTCTTTTGTTTGTCTTACTCCGTTTATTTGCCTTTCACGTGGCATCGACACGACGCCTTCTTAAAGGGGGTAGTAATGCCACGCGCGTCGGCGAGTGACCGCGTGCGTGGCCGAGTGGTTACCGCGGTTGACTATTGCGCGGAAAGCCTAGGTTCCATTCCAGTCAGTAGAATGTTCTTTTATTTATTCTTTGAACACTGTGCTCTCGTGAGTTCGAGAACATTCTTGTCTGATCGAGTTCCGAATGTTCTCGTCGCCGAACATTCTAGGCTGATTGTTCCAGAAGTCAACGCGCGTACATAAGGGCTCCACGTGGCGATCTGCGGTCAGTCTCGCCCTAGCGTTCGACTCTGCTGTTACGCCGACTTCAACACCCGCGACGCTCTGCTGTTATCTTCTGTTTGCTTTTTATCTTTGGCACAATTAAATTCGCTGCATTAAACGTTAAATTTCTTCAGTTATCATCGCCTCATCAATTGTCATTCGTGACAATATATAACATTAAAATTTACCTCTAGAACAGCTTACCTTCTTTTTATTTCACGGTGCGGGAACACAACACCGATGTCCAACAACTTCACCGTGGACTGTCGGAGCTGTTGCTTTCTATGTACTGTGAATTAACATATGACTGCTCAATTTGCTGGCGAATCGTGTTGCGTTTTGTATTAAATATGCGCAATCACCGTTTTTTGTTAACGATGTTAATTTTCAACACGTCATGAATTCGGTAGATAAAGTTAAACCTGTTACAAGATATATACATTTCAATTCAGCATGATGTTCTTCAAGTGGCCTTCTTCTAAACGAATTAGAAAGGAACGTTATGTCGTTCTCTATAAAACTTGATATTCGTATTTTTGTAATGCATCGAATTCCACAGTTGTTACGGGTTAAAATTATCCGCTACCAAAGAGATATTTTAATGCTGCAATGAATTTAAATAAACACGTAACTTCAGTTCTTAATATATGATTGAGTGCACCTGGTGCCACTCGAGTGCTGCATGTTATTGTTTTTAAGTAATTTTGTTTTCGCCATTAGTCTTGTTCACTTGTACAGCCTCCGGATTTTTTATCAATATCGCGAGCGCGTCGATTGGCATGTAGATCAGCGCCTTAGCGCGGCGTGAAAGGTCAGCGGGACTGCGCGAGTGTAGAAAAAGGCACACGCCTAGGCTCACATACTTGGTATTTACCGCCGCGAAAAAGCGTCAATTTTTATGCTGGACGGTGTTCGCGCGGTATTGGTAAAAAATTTGAAAGCTGTACGATTATGTGTCGATTACGGCTGGGCTGTCTGTAGTTGTATTGGATGAATTGATGCAGTCGTAATTGAACGCACAAAGAAAATTTTAATTCGCGTGTAATATGAATGAATCTTTCAACCTATTTATTATGTCAGATACAAGAGAATGTGCAGATGATTATAGTGAGATATGTAGTACAACAAAAAAATGGTGCAGGATTTATGTTCTTCTATAAGGTGATGAAGGGAGTTATCGTTTACCCTTGCTGCTCAGCCACATCTACTTACGCGTGTCTTGAAGGTCTACTAGACTGTGTTAATTGCGTTATCCACCTAATTGGCATCGCGCATCACCCATGACTTTCTTACGATTGACATATACTCATATTGAACAGAGGTATGCGGGTACTACCCCTGATATTTGTTATAGCATGCGTAGCTTCAGACAGTATAATAAAGCCAATGTATTGTTTTAAATGTTTTCCTCTTAATGCTTTCAATATATATTCTTTAAATAGCTCAACAGGAGCTGGAGAGTGCACCAATAAACTGTTTGCGGCCAAATAAAAATACACGTAAAAATAATATTCGGTCCATGAATCTAATCCTACGCTCTATGAAATCCAGCCTTCTGTCTTGCCAGTTGTTGCCTTTACGTTAATTTAATATATTATATATAGCGCGCCTTTCAAAAGTTGAAGTGGATTTATAGAAATATATTTATATTTATTATTATGCATTAATTTCATCAAAAAGAAGCTATTTTTTGTTTGTTTTTTGTGCTGAACGTTTTTTAAGCTGCTTGCAAAGTGTATACAAATAGGCTTTCAACCTTCGCAGGAATTCCAATGATGGAGAGGCCTATCCTCTGCGTATATGGTGTTTCGTTCCCGGGTTACGTCCAGGAGCCAAATGCCGGAGTTTGTGACTACATCTTCATGGACGGACTCTACTACCCTGATCGTGATGAAACCTTCCTAAACGTATCGTCAGTACCTATGATTTTTTTCCTCGATACCTTGTCAAATGATCCGAACAAAAGCGCTGAGAGTGGACTTTTCATAAACTACCAGTAAGTTCCATTGGGTTTATTGTGTGTTCGCATTTTAAATAACAACATCCGAGCTCTTACAAAGGACGACACAGCTCTTTCCCTAATTAATCTTACATATAATGAAGCAGTACAACAAGGCACAGTCAGCACGAAATGAAACCCGAACGCCGGAACGCGTGGCCGTTGATACAGGCCACTCCACCTGGAGGGCCCCTGAGAAATAATGAAAATGCGCCGGGGTGCGAGGGTGCGGGTCCTACTAAGATGTGCTCGACCCTCGCGCGGGGCGTCTGGGACTTACGCGTTTCGCCGGTGGCGCGCTGTAAGCGCCGTCCCATCTGATACAAAAAGCACTGTCACTCGCTTTCTGTATCGAATTCCCAGCGATATCTCTTCAGCGTTGTTATTCATTATCGCTTTGTGTATCGCAAGGGCGAAATGAAAGTTGAAACATTTCGTGCACAGAAGATCCGTAGTGCTTGATTACGTGTCACCGGAACCACGCTGGGGCCCCGGTGAACAACGTGCCACGCGCGGTTTCTGAGAAATAGTGAAACGTCATAAAAGCGAAATAAAATTCGTTTACTCGCACGACCAAACTCTTTGTGAAAAAAAAAAAATGCTGCAACAGACCGCGACGCGGATGCCTCGGTTTTTCTGAGCAATGCGCATGTTTTCGTGCGAGGTTATCAGTCGATCCTTAAAACGCGAGGAATTGCTCGCTGACGCTCTCTTTGGTACCCACTGATATGCCAGGCGTATCAATTCTGGAGCGGAATAAATTCATCACCCTGTCTTAGCAGGGCCTATCGCGAAGAGCTATAGCCAGGTTAAGCGGCCGCCTCGGTGTCGACCGGGCGACAGTGCGGCGACAGGAAAGCCCCCCGAGTGACGGTGCTTACAGCGCGCCACCGGCGAAACGCGGAAGTACCAGACGCCCCGCGCGAGGGTTGAGGACATCTTAGTAGAACCCGCACCTTCGCACCCAGGTGCATTTTCATTAGTTCTCAGGGGCCCTCCAGGTGGAGCAGTCTGTATCGGTGGCCACGCGTTCCGGCGTTCGGGTTTCATTCCGTGCTGACTGTACGTAAATCAATGTATATACTTATAGAGAACAAAGTAAATAGACCATTCCAATAAACCAATTCTGCGCGCTGCCATCTTTGTGCATGGTGATGTGGAACGTGTTTCCAGGATGAATTCTACATTTGGTCTGGCACTACGCACGCATTCACAGCCAAGTGACTCGGCATTTTTACATTCGCGATACAAGCTGGAATGTTGTGTAGAAAATACCGATCTCTTTAACTGTTCCGTGGATTCGTGACGTAGCCATAAGTATAGTTCGAGTGAGCAAGGTGTCAGTGCCTGAAACTGCTTGTGCCGCCTAGTCCACTTTTCGAGCAGACCCTCAGCGAGGTTAAAGCACCAGCAAAACGGCAAATCCCACGATGCATGGTGGCGGCGGTGAAGTCATAAAACTAAATGGGAACTTAATGAATAAACAAAAATAACGCTTTCATTTTCAAGCTATTTGTGAAGGCGGTCTTCAGATTGCACGTTCAAGTGAAAGTGCTACTTGAATAATTATTATTGTGGCGGCTCTCCGGTTCAAGTATGATAGAGAAGTTACTTTACACGTGGACTACGCCATAAATACATCATATAATTAAGCTTCAAAGCGAGGATCACCGCCCTGAACAACAAGTTATGTTCGGCTTCTAAAGCTTAGCTAGACAATAGAAAAGCTAGCACAAGATTTGAAACATAGGCCCTACCATAAAACACGCGTTATTTTTCGGTACAAGTCACCCGTGTGCAGAATGACAAGTGTAAGCATTATCAAACGAGAAAATGCCGTTTTTTACGGGTCCTCCAATGAAATTTAAAATATATCAAGTGTTACCAAGAGCCACTGTTCAGCACGTCGGGAAAACGTACTAGCATGAACCAAGCTTTCCAATCCTAGGTGCCTAAAGTGGGACTAATACGATCTTGCTTCAAGGCGTTATTTATTTATTTATTTATTTACCCTCAAGGTCCGAAGACATTACAGAGGGGAGTGGGAAGAACAAAGAGGTAACAACAGGCAAAATAAGCACAGTCGTATATAAAAAAAAACGTTAGATAGAGCATCGTTAAAAATGCAGAGGTCATCAATAGTAACAATATCATGAGCTAGGTGGTCCCATTCTACAGAAGTGCGCGGAATGAACAAATAAAAAATGCATTAGTGTTGCATGGAAAGACGCCCACTTTGTTCTTATGATCTAAACGGCGGGAAATATATTATGGAGGGGTTAGTAGATTCCGACGCATGGCCGGATTATGATAAATTTTGTGAAAAAGGGACCAACCAGAATATTGTCTACGTAAAGCAAGAGTGCGTAATGATAACGATAGTTTCATGGAGGTTACACTAGAAGTACGGTGGTAGTTGGAAAGTATGAAACGTGCGGATTTGTTCTGGACGGCCTCCAGTGACTGAGCGAGGTATTCGATGCCGGGGTCCCAAACGGAGGCTGCGTATTCCAGCTTCGCCAACGTACTTGTAATTGATATCGGATCGCCATATCATTGTTATAGTGTTACTCATGAGCCAAACTTGGCACTTATCAAACGAAAAAGCAGTAATGAAGCCTACAATTTAGGCCCATTGCTGCCACCTTGGCCCCCAAAACAAAACAAAAACGGAAAAAGAAAGGTACATAATTTTGGCATTTACTGGGTGACTGAGATTGAGGGAAGCCAGAAAATAACCGAACAGCTAGTCATTGGAACCTAACTCTGGCGTATATTGGCGACAATTCGGCGAAACTACCCAAATTTGAATCAAGGAATAGCAAGTTTGATAATAATTAAAACTTTTTTAGGCTTTCGGGCCGTAAATATCCGGACAACAACAAAAAAGTTAGCACAAAGGACCGTGATTCATGTGTGAATGTCTCCCTAGTTCTGAAACCTACAAGCGTGGTTTCGGAAAAACTATACTAGAATTGCAAAATATAAAATAAAAAACAGCGCAAAAATGCAAGAAGAAGGAGTAGGACACACACGCAGCACTGTTTTTTATTCTTCTTTTCCTTGTGGGTATTTGCGCTGATTTTTAATAATTGCACAATCTACCCACACGCGCAACTACAAACTTTGCTTCAGCAATTAAAATTAGTGAATGTGGAATATCCGTTCATATGAAATGGTCAAAAATGCCGAATCGATAATTACTTGACAGCATACCTGGGCAAAACTCACTCATGTGTGCACTCACTAGTGGTGCAAAACTATCGATACTACTATCGATAGTCGACTACAGAAATATACCCATACTACTATCGATAGTCGACTATCGAAAAATAATCGATAGCTGACTATTGATAATCGACTATAGAAATACTACCGAAAGTACTATCGATAGTCGACTATTGAAAATCTATGAAAAGTACTATCGATAGTCGACTATCGGAAAATTACCGTTAATCGACTATCGGAAAACTATAGATAGCCGACTATCGTTAACCTATCGATAGTGCTGTCAACGGTTCACTATCGATAGCTTCGCGACACTAGTAGTTTTCGTCGCTTTCTTTACCTTGCTTTATTTTTTTTCTAAACAGACACCAACTAGCCCAAGCACTTACCATCCCAATATTGGTTCAACTTTCAGTGATGACGAAGACTGGAGTTTGAGTGGAGAGGAGGAAGGGAGGCGAGCGGCGGTGCGGCAACTGTGCTTGCTCTAGTGGTGCAAAACTATCGATAGTACTATCGATAGTATACACATTCAGCAGAAATTTGACCATCGATGAGAAAAAATACTATCGATAGTCGACTATCGAAAGTTTTGCATCACTAGCACACACTCACCTCACTCGCTCTCAATGATCAGGCGTGAGGTGAGGGTGAGTGAGTTCGTAAATCTCGAACACTTGAGTTTGAGGTTCAATGAGGGGCCTGGGCGCAGTGAGTTCATGGGTTCGGTGAGGGGCATGAGCTCGTGAGTTTTGTGAGTTAATTAGATGGGTAAGGGGCGTCTGTTCATTAGATTGGTGAGTTCATAAGCTTGGCGAGGCATGAGGTACCTGAGGAGCTATCGGTTTAATGAAGTTTTGCGGGGTGACGTCCAGGAAGTACGGGTAATGTGACTTATCTGCGTTTCCGGAAAGTTTGGTCGACCTTGGCTTCGCAATGGCACTCTTAGCTCGTACGGATGTTTCTCTGCGAGTGATGAAAAAGGAGAAAGAGGCCCCAATGGCTTTATCTGCGCACTCCAGTTTACGCTGGCTTCGTAGCCGCTTGGCGTTTTCTTTTGGAGCTGGTAACTTCTTTTGTGGCGGGGTGATGAGAGAGAGAAGGGCTCTCGTGCTCGCCTTGGCCGCTCTTATAAAGACAGCAAGGCACCGATACACGTGCGGCATTCTGTTGTTTCGTGAAAGAGAGAAACGGGTGCTACGCCAGTACGCCTGAAAACAGACGTTGGTATTTCGAGCGCGCTTGACTTATGCACGGTCGAAACTCCTGCAGCCAATATTAAAACGAAGGCCGGGTGTAAATATCAAAATACGCCTCGTAAACTTGTCTGTTTAACTTGCAGCCTTAAGTTCTGTAAAAAGAAAAAAAAAAAAACTACGCACACAAGTTTTTGTAGTCGAGCACCCCCAAACACGCTGGAGTTGTTTGCATCAGGAAAGAATGACTGTTAAATTTATTTCTCAGCACGTATTAAAAAAAAAAAACGTTAATGCGATTGTTGATTTTCAAAGAACGTTTACAGGTGGTAAGTTTCTAGATTACATTCCTTAATATTTATGACAACAAATCCTTGATATTTTCTAAGCAGCTGCTACCTGACACCCCGTTTGTGGTTCTCGATAGGGCCATTGAGCATCGTCGAAATACTGGCTTCACCCAAAAACGTTGCGCATTCCGGAGAAAGGGTGTTGTTAGTAGCTCCAATTGTATTTAGATAATACATATGATTCTTATCTAAAATTATTTATGAACCGGCACAGCTCGCACAGGTCCACGTCGCGGTCGCTTGCGGGGAGTGCTATTTTTAGCAACATTGTATTTATACGAATAAGAACAGGGGGGGGGGGTATATTTAAAGTTTAAGTAATTAAAAGCTATTTGATGTACGTGCATGCGAGTGCCTCCACAGAAGCAATCTTCCTCGCCTGAAGAGATTAAGCGCTCCAAATATTTTGTATCTAACAAAATAAATCATGAATAATTGTACGCGGTTTAATAAAGTTAAATGACCGCGCCCTTTTCCCTCCTCAAATATCGCATGGATATCCGAATTAGGCTATAATAAGTTCAAATTGAATACATATAAATATCGAAGGGAAAAAAACCTCCGCTCACACCGCGAGGTCGTAGTTGTTCAATTCAATTATTGAACACAAGTTAAAAGTTTTTATTCCTCAAAATATTATTAAACGATTTTAATAAAAAAAAAATTGTGCCTAAATTTTTGTAAATATTTGTATTCAACATATTAACAATTGTAAACAAAATTTCACATCTTGTGAGCAACAATACCAAAGACATCTCGCACCGATAACGATCTTGTGTCAGAATGCATAACGTAAAATATTTTACTAAGCACCGAGTAGGTAAATAACAACGTTCAAGGTTTCATTGGTATCTGTGGTGAAAAAAAGAAAGAGACGCGGTTAAAAAGTATATAGAATAAAATGGTACCCCTGAAGGGCATCAATCGGATATTTTTCCAGAAAAAATATCATTCACCAGGCAGTTAGTTTAGGTGAAATAATGAGTGGACGAGGACAGTTACAAAGACGAAGCGTTCCGATATAGATGTACTTTATAAGAAATTTCCGAGGAAACAAAACTATTATTAGGGGAAGTTGTCAATATTTTATGCGGAAACAAATTATACACCCACAGTGGTTCATGATTAAATACTAATAATTCACAGCAGAACAAACAGCGCTGAAGACGCTCACTCCACACTTGCACGAAGTCGTCCTGAATGCTTGAAAGGAACATTGCACTCCGTGATTGAGGACTTGAAAGTGAGTGCGGCCGTGAGGGTGAGGGTCAGTGAATTTAAAAATGATTGATTTTAACTGGAGGTGACTGAACGAGCTAAAACCAAAAATGCTGACCACTGATTGACAAAGGGGAGACACTGCATTACGTAGCGTCCCATCGTTTCCGTGACGTCGTGGCCAACGCGGGAGAAGGTTTTGCCGTACCAAATCTGCAGGCCGAATCACGGACCATATTTACCGCCTCCAAGTCCGCCTTTCAGTGGAACGCGCGAACTTGTGCTGAATGAGATTTATTCACTATTTCAACGTGCCACAGGACAAGCACACCACATATATTTCCAATGAATTCCATGTCATCGCAATATTGCTGGGAACGAAGCTACTGATATCTCAGCGAACTTGGCCAAGATTCTTCCAGTGAAGCTTCTATGGCATACAGCAGAGGAGATGCCATTGTCGCGCGTGATATATGACGTTGGGATACATGGTTTCGGTTACGGTTATGTTTACGTTTTTTTTATAAATTTCAATTAACGATTTTGTTCTGGTTCCGGTTACGGAAACGATTTCGATCCTAAACGGTTTTCGGTTCCGGTTCCGGTTACGGAGTGAGTCCCTGGTATTCTCTATTGGTCCGCGCAATGTTGAAATAGTGAAAAATCTGAAGGTGCTTGGCCTAACATAAGGCTTAAAACCTGACAATCAGGCTCTAAAATGTTATAGGCGTTTTGTATAAAACATCGTCATACACCTCCAGCCTCGGTAGCAACTCCCAAAGAAGCGCAGTAAACCTGATGGATTTCGGCTTCAGTCTTTTTGGCTGGCGCACATCGACGATATCCCATTGGCCGCTGCGCGTCCCCAGGAAGCACACAATATTGAGGAGATATTCGCCTCGGGTCGGGAAAGTTGGGTGAGTTCTGCCGATTTTTCCGTTGTATCGGCGAAATCGTGACGGTACCATTCTGATATAGCCGATGTTGACGGAATATCCGTTGTATTGCCGCGACGCCAGCATAATATATATGGTACACGAACCGTTTTTTTTTTCTGAATATCGTTTCTGAATCGGCCAAAACTGCGTAGTATTAGTTATTTTCGCCCGATTTAAAATTATATTGAAAGAAAGCCTGTTCTATTTTGACACTGCCGATGTCCGCAGAATACCTGTTATCTGTTATACTGCACCGACGCAATCCTGATACATAGTTCACGCAAACCGGGTGACCACGATTGACACGAATAGTGTTTATTTTTCTTCGTCCCAAAAAGAGAACTTGGAAAGGAAGAGGAGAAAGACGGGACAACACGGGCGAGAGAAGAGGCATAATAAGAGGGAAAGTGAACCCAACCTTTCTAGATCAACGAATTCCGAAAATATAGAGACGTAACCTCACGTGACTGGACTCATTGGCGCCTTCACCGCCGAGTCGGCAGAGGGCGAGAGACCGTGTTCACGGGCAACGGGAACCCGGGCGCTTCTCCTCTCCTGGTCATGTGTTGTTTAC
Organism: Ixodes ricinus; assembly: GCA_037355805.1. NCBI lineage: Eukaryota > Metazoa > Arthropoda > Arachnida > Ixodida > Ixodidae > Ixodes > Ixodes ricinus. The sequence continues at coordinate 549 of JAZHYW010008587.1, read as the reverse complement.
GCGTTTCGCCCGCGCGCTGACTAACGGTATTTCTTTTTCTTTGGTGTCCGACGCGCTATCATTGAGCAACGGCAAGAGATGGGTCATTAACGTTATGCCTTTCGTCCTGCTGCCGGTGCTCCTGTTTGTGGTTCTTTTCAGACTAGTTTTCTTCTTCCCGTCACTTTTCTGACGTCACCGCAGTCTCAAGTATTTTTTTTTCGCTTGATACTACGGCATTTACGTGCATTCGCGGGACGAATTCGGCTGAGGTTTGAGTGACGTGTGTGGCAACTATAGTCGACGATGACATTGGTCATTATCGATGGACCCCTCTCTAGAGAAGGAGATGTCTCGGAGTTCGTATTGAAACGTTTTCGTGGCGGATAGTGCGGGACGTATGGATAGGATCGACAGGTGAAAAACAACTTATTTACGGGTTTTCCTGGTCATGTAGGACGAAAATAAAAGACTGCATTCGATTTTTTTTAAATTTCGTGATAGAATGGAATTTAGTTCTTCGTCGTTATCCGTGTGCTTTTGCGTCGACATTTGTATATATATAGATGG
>JAZHYW010008585.1:0-10273 GCA_037355805.1 Ixodes ricinus | reverse complement strand
TATACCTTGAATGAAAACAAGTCTTGCTATCAAGTCCCCTTCATGCTATTTTTTGGATACGGAGTGGTGGTGCCATCTCGCGGAAGGCACCACAACTACAACTCGCCAAAGGGGTGTCGCTCCACGACACTACAGCCTCTATTTCATAAAATACTGAATCAAGAGTGTGTTGGTTCGGGTCAAACAAAGAATCTTCAGCGCGACTTTCACAACTTCCAGATAGCAACGTGTGACGCCTACTACCAAAAAGCTTGTTCTGTTTTAGAGCGCAGCTCTTAGGGCGCCCGTTTCCGGCTTGAGCGGCGTCGGCGTCGCCGTTGGCGTCGCCGTCGGCGTCGGCGTCGCCGTCGGTGTAACCGCAAGGTCATGTGACCCCCAAGGTCACGTGACCCCCAAGGTCACGTGACCCCCGAGGTCACGTGACTCCCCTAGGTCACGTGACCCCCGAGGTCTCTTGACCCCCCAGGTCAAGTTACCCCCCTAGGTCACGTGACCCCCAGGTCACATGACCCCTCTAGGTCACGTGACCCTCGAGGTCACGTGACCCCCTAGGCCATGTGGCCCCCCAGGTCACGTGACCGCCCTGCCACGTGCCCCCGAGGTCACGTGACCCCCCCTCCGAGGTCACTTGACCCCCGACCACGTGACTCCCTTAGAGGTCACGTGACCCCCGAGGTCACGTGACCCTCCAGGTCACGTGGCCCACCAGGTCACGTGGCCCCTCCAAGTCACGTGACCCCCAGGTCACGTGACCACCCTTGAGGTCACGCGAACCCCCCTCCGCGCCTTCCCCTCCTCCTCAAGAGCTGCGCTCTAATTCGGTGTTACAGGGAGTTGTAAACGGCTTTCATTTTTTAGCTTCACTGAAATGTTTTTCACAATGTTTGTTTTATTTCGGTAGAAATCCGCCTCCACAAGTTGATATGCAAAGCGAATGTCAAACTTAAAACAAAATCGACGAACTCACGTATGTTTCTTCCACATTTAAAATAAGCAAACATTCTAAATGCATCTCTGCAGAACATTTGAAATCGCCAGATCAAATCACCTATCCTACTTCGAACACAAAGAAGTGGTAAGACAGTCTCTTCTTTGATGCTTCGGTTGCTTTTGTCTACCTGCATTTGCTAACTTCAGGCCTCACGCAAGGACCGCTTGAAGCGTGAAATCTTTCACTCCCCATTTCTTGCCCCAAAATGCCAACAAAGAATGGGACATCCTCCCAATGACGCGCTCCGGCGATTGGAAACTAATGACTCTCACCCACCCGCTAAACATCTCCGCCGCCAAAAAAAGAACAGAAACTTCTAACTTGCATTTGTGCGACCCCAAAACACCAACAAAGAACGGAACATCCACCCAAGGACGCGCTCGGGCGCTGTACAACCTATTACTCACTAACGCGATAACCCACAAAATTTCTTCCCCCCCCTCAAAAAAAAAAAAAAAGATTGATTTGTTTTGAGAGACACCTTTCCTCAAAATTCCGACTGTCAACCCGACGACCTTGAAGATGCAAGTAGTCCGGGGCGCAATAACACATTGCGCAATTTCAAGAGCAAGTTTTGCTGACAGACTTATAGATAGCGGCAGCTGACAGCTGGATTTTTGACGTTTTGATAGGCAACAAACTTAGTTGAAATTGATTACAATGAGAATCTCTGGAAAAAATATCTTGCAAGAGATATATTCAAAAAGTCCTGGTCTTGAATATTGTCGAGCCTAAATGTGTGTTTTGGCCCCGGTTTATTTTTAAACGTTTATGAAGAACGGAACGAAAAAAAAGGCTTTTTTAACATCTTTAAGTTCCCGTAAAAACATTTAGGCTTAAAAATCGGGAAATGTGGCGGCTCATTATTACTCCGTTTTATTATCTTTCTAATAAAACCATTCTCAAGTCAATCCGTTCGGTGGTTCTCGAGAAAAAATACTAAAATGTTGCCATTGGAATTGCATAGGGCTCGGGAGCTGCGATATCCTCTTAAGTCAACACCAGAAAGACTGGACAATTAATTAGGATTGGGCGGTTGGAAGTATCAAAGTGACGCAAATGATTCAGCTACTTGCGGCAGGCCTGGTTGCAAGAGGAACTCATGACCTCTGTAACTGGAGTTGCATCGAACGCTTTCAAGTGCGGAAGGGGGTGGGGAGGGGGGGGAGGGAGATTTTACAACAAGGCATCATTCTGAGAAACAACGCACTAGGTGTTTGAGCAAGCAGTGTTTTTTTAATTGTTGAAATAACACGCACACCCACCTTCCACATAAAATTTTATTTAGGTTAATTTGTTGTAATAACACTCACACAAACACAGGCACACCTTCCCCACAAAATTTAATTTAGGTCAATTTGAAAATGTGCCTCTCTTTCTTAGAGTTATTTCGCCTCTGCTACCCCTATTGGAAAATCTTGATGACGGAAAGATGTTGGAAAAACCTCATACAAGCCCAAACGTAATATGGGACATCCTATACCAGCGAAAAGGCGGCTCCACCATAGTGGATTGCCGCGGAACGAGAGACGGACGGAACCATACAAGCGTGTCGTATTATGGGACACCCTATACCAGCGTAGTGGATCGCGCGGAACCATGGAGGCGAACGGAACCATACAAGCATTACGTAATATGGGACACCCTATACCACCAAAAATGCGATACCACAATGGTGGAGCCATATGGCTTCACCATGGTGGTATCGCCTTTTCACTGTGATACAGGGGGATTTTTTTAAGCTTTATAGATTTGTTTAAAAAGGTCGTGAAAGCCACACTTCTGTGGTTTGTGCACGTTGGTTATACGGCCAGGGGTACGTATTAGAGGGGCCTAATCGTAACGATCAGTCGTATAACTAAATACAATTTGTTAATTAACTTTTTAATTACTGAAAATGAACACATGGTTTCAATTAGAAACTTGATGAGAGTCATCGGAAACCACTAAATCTCTTCTTTTTAGAAGGATACAATGCAGGGGTAGCATGTTATGCGTTCTGTAAAAACGCTTTATCTGGATCCGTTTCGGTTTCTTATCGGAGCGCATCTCTGCGCCCAAGGTCCTGTTCCTTAGGGGTTTAGTAGCGCAACACACATGCGCCTTGCTTCCCTCCATCCTATGAGGGAGGCGAGGAGGTGGCTTCGCACTGCAGCCACTGGTCAGCAGCATCGCAGGTGCAAAGATGCGCTCTGATAAGAAACCGAAGTCTGGAAACACGTCAAAATTAAGCCATTTCTTTTAGAACGCCGTAAAATGCTGCTTTTGTCTTATATATTCACGCAAAGAGTTGATTTAATGTTTTTCGATGATGCTTAGCAACTTTCTAATTGGAATTATGGGTCTATTTTCACTAACCAAAAAATTTAAGGAACATATTATACATAAAGTGGTTTTGTATTTGAGGAAACACATTTAAATTTTCTTCATTTGACCTCCAGAAACTCAAATATCAAAATTATTTGGTAATTTGGTGAATCGAGGCTGCATAGAATCATTTTTAAAGTATCACTAGAGGCACTCTTTCCCGGAGAGCGACGTCACAAAAGGAGCTTTCGAAATCTCTGCTCACGCATCTTCAGCGCCAATCAAAGCTATGCACGCACACACTATTTTTAAAAAGGGGAAAAGAAGACATCACGACTGGTGCCAGTGCGGGAGAATACACCTAGAAAGTTTGCGATTGGACGCGCGGCCCTCAAGCGACCCATGCTTGGCAGCTGAAAAATCCCCTTACAACGTCCCTACTGGTGGGATGTTTTTGTGTTTTCTCAAGTTTTGTTATATCTTTGGAGAAAACAAACGTGATATTCAGATTAACGGGATAAAACTACACTAGAATCAACCTCCATCTAGTTTTCTGAAAGAAGTCTTGCACTTTCCTTTAATAAGCCGACTCATCATTACAATTAGCCCTTTATACCATGCCCCCCTGGCCAAATAACTCACGTGCACTGACCGCGTAAGTGTAGCTTTTACGGATTTTTTTTCAACAAATCTGTAAAGCATGCAAAGCACACCCTATAGCATTTCCCCTATTACGATACGACTATATGGTTCCTTCCCCACTTGCATCCTTCGGGAGAGACTCGCAGACATCCAGCGTTCCATTGGAATGCTGGATGTCAGCGAGTCTCTACATCAGCGATTGGTTTGAAACAAGCATGATGTTTGCACACAAATAAGCTCTTGTCCGGGGACCTTGAGGAGCCCTAATAGCAGTGGCGAAATGTAGTGACGTGGTAAATTTGGTAGCAAGTATTTATTTCTAGAAGAATTGCATGCAGCAAAGCTTAACTTTGCTCAAAAGATGATAATTATAAATTAAATACTGAACAAAGGTGTCCCTTGAGCTGTCGGGCCAAACTCCCACTCTTGCCACTCAGGAGTTCCCAACTTGTGCGTAGAGGGTCAGCACAACCCAGATTTGTGCTGCGAGCGCACCTGCGATACAAAGATTGAATAAACATGAGATGAAAAATAAAAGACGTTTACAATACTGTATAATGCGAACTTAGAGCGCAGATCTGGAGGAGGAGGATGGGAGGGTATGCCCTTCCTGCCCCTCCCCTTCTGCTCCCTCCCATTTAGCGGGAAATTTCCCTAAATTTAGCAGGAAATTTTCTCACTAAATTTAGCAGGGAAATTGATGTCACGTGACCTCAACACCAATTCAGTTTCCCCACTAAATGTAGCGCGGAAAACGAAATCACATGACTTTGTGTCACGTCAGCCAGAAACAAACACAGTTTCGCCACTAGATTTACCTGAAAAATTAATGTCAAATGACCTCTACATTAATTCAATTTCCTGCCAAGTTTAGCAAGGCAGTTATGCCGATGGCGACGCCGCAAAACAGGCGCCTAAGAGCTGCGCCCTCAAAAACTAAATGCCTCACATGAAACAAAGTGATAATTAAAGATAAGACAAAGAAAAGAGAATCTAAGATACCGCTTTAATATCACTCCTTTTGTCCGTTCTCAAATTTTGGTTTCAAGGAATGTTTATCTCTTTCTCTTTCAAGGAATGTTTATCTCAGGTTCAGCATGAATGCAATAAATCAGTGCAGACTAGACCTTGTAAACCGTAATCCACATGAAAATGAATGTTTGCCACATAGTCTTGCATGAGTCGGTGGCTCAGATCTCTAAATACATTTGTAGTGAGGAACGTTCTTGAATAAAACTTTTGGGCTTTGAATTTGAAAGTTTAAACATCCATAAGGAACACTGTATGCCACTGATTGTTTTGTGACATATCAGAAATGGCGCAGCACTGTCATCCTTGCATACCTAACAAAAGTTCGCATTTTTTTAGCATGGCATGTGCTATTCTGATACCTATACAGCCCTCTCACAAAATTTCGTCTAAAGAGCTATTTCTTGGTTCTTAACTCACATGACAGATTTGGTAGCTTCAATTCTCACTCGACATCAACACTTCTATATATTGATGTAATAGTGAAAGACAAGATGTATGGACTTGAGTACGGCTCGACAAGCACAGATGTGAAGAAAAGTACTGCCGAAAACTCAAATCTCAAAATAAAAATTATTAGGTAGAATGCGAATAAAATTATGGATATGGTAATGAATACAATTAGCATGTTCAATAAGAAGAATATGTGTTAGACGCACACTGAAAGAAACCTGTTGCATTTATATTCATGCGAATTACTTCGAGAACCAAGCGCTGCAGTCTCGAGAGGGAATTCGGTGAATGATTCTACCGAAAATGAAAGTAGACGGAAAAAGCAGTTGGATCTGCGACAATGAGCATTACATAAGCAAGTGGCATGTCATTATTACTGTTACAGTGCCGACTGTTTCAAACTGTCTGTCGCGTCATTCGTTGAGTACCCTCCGTACATTACAAGGTTTGGCTTTCTCGCATACTTTGCGAGCAGACTTGTGCCTATCTCAAATACTCTACTCAAGATACTGTATCTTAAATACTTTTTGAGTATCTTGGTATCTTGCAAATACCTTTGATGGAGAGTATTTAATACTCTATCTTAATTACAATTCCGAGTATCTTGTACTCATTATCTTAAATACATTTTTGACATTCCGCCATTTTCCGAGTCTTTCGGCATGAAGTGGCGTGGGCGTGGCACGAGCAAACGTGAACATTCTTTCAGGCAACCGAATCCTGTTGCTAGCTCCGATTAGCTACGGTGACTTTAACTGAGCTCGTGAAAATATCGCTTTTTTGCCGACTGTGACTCAGTATTTCAGCCCAAAGTTCGTACAATGAAGGTTCTCCCTCGCCTTCCCAAAGGCGCCTTTTGTTTCTATAGTTTCCCCCAAAAAAATCCTGCAACAAAAGGTGTGGTTTTACGGAAGTAAAGATGCCACCCTGAGGCGCAAGCAGAGCGGGAAACGACCACGAGAACAATGCAGACTTGAGTGGTCAAGAAAATAACAAATAGAAAGAAATGAGAATTAGACACACACAAAAAAGTAGACATTTTTGTTTGCTTTTGCATATTTGACCCCGCTAAAGCGAAACGTCGAGGTTTTTTTTTTGTCTTCTTTTCTTTGTGTACTCAGTCCGGCACTTATTGCTTCGCGAACATGTCTGCAAGCGAACATTGATAAGCAGCGAACAGTACAGGAAACGAACTGGGAGCTGGATGAGGCTCAAAATGCGATGTTGGGGACACCCCCAACGTCGAGTGCTTTCTGAACGCAACCTACTTGAAGAAGGTGCGGCCACTGCCGTGACTGTTATGAGGGTTCTCTTTGTTTTTCATTCACTCGAGATCCGTATCCAGTCTGCGCCATAGTGAACTCAGTCCGGCACTTATTGCTCTCGCAATAAGTGCCGTATAGAAATATGGATTGTAGTTAAACGATGCGTCTTAAAGTGCCGCAGGATGTGATATTCAGGGATGTCACTATTGGCGATGCGCTCTGACCCGCTTGTCACTCCCACACCTCGGTGTTTACCCAACACAAGGCCTGCTCACATACCCAGAAGCCTTGTGGGCATGTTCGTGTCATCCTTTTTTAATGGAGCGCGCTGTACAGTTTAATGAAAAATACCAACAATCAGTGAAGTGAGGTTAAGTGCCGGATCTTCCCGAAAGCAGTCGTCAGAGGATGCGAACTTGACCCACTTGGGCTTTTGTGCTGAGCCGGGCACTGCGCATGCTGCATTGTTCATGCAAGCCAAAGTGGTAACAAAAGAGCCCTCTCCTCTTTGGAGAACACGAACTCCAGCCAAACGCTGACGCCGCGTTCGGTTAAGTTAGCCGAGCGCTAAGCCATTGTATTTCTTGTCCCCATCCATCTAGTTCTAAAGTTAACCGCTTGGGGCGCCACGGTCTGATCTCCTTCCCAATAGCTGAAGCGACTCCTTTCTTGTTGTCGCAGAAATGTTTGGTAACATCTATCAGTGATATTGCCACGCGCGCGGTGTGCTGCATGTTGGTCAAGCAAGCGGCACTCGAAGGCATACGCTACAGTGCGAGTTAACAGAGCGAGCGCGGGCGGCCAAATCACAGCGCACTCGGCTCTCGCGTCGCGATTGTTGATTCAGAGCTCTGCCTACCCCTATGACATGTTCGCGACAACGCGCGAAGCGGCGTGTTGTCCGTCGGCACTCCCGTCGAAAAAGGCGAAGTAAAGACACAAATACTATATATATATACAAGAAATATCACGCGCAGAAGACAATACAAACACTTGAAAGCAATAAAAAAATACACTTGAACAGATAAAAATAGGTAATGGAATCGAAAAACAGAGGATTAAGAGGAGGCAAGCGACAAGGCAATGCGATCTCAAGGCAGAGCGGCCAGGCGAGGGACAAACTCTCCGACAATTCCTCGCGCGCGGGCCGGGGCGCTTGGGAAAATAGCAAATCGTCTATTACTCTAGCTCAAAATTGTCACGAACACTTGGCACACATGTTTACACTGAAGCGCACCTAACATAATTTAAAAGTAGAACGAAAACGGGACGAGATTCGCTTACCGCTTCACGGAGACAGGCGCATTTGGATCCTAAACCTAACGGGCGAACTGGGCGAACTTCGAAGTCTCCGGCGATCGGACGAGGCAAGCTGGGTGCGCTTCGCTGACCACGCCTGGTTGAACTAGGAGAGGCGCCGTTGAGTTGAGAACCAGAGTCGCACTAGAAGCGTACCGCCAAACAGCTGTCCCGTAAAACGTAAAACGAGCCGACGACCCCCACGCCACTACGACGCCATCTTCGCGGCGACGGGAACTGGGAGCGTGGAAGCCGGGAAGTTAGCAAAGCCGCAGCAGCGGAAGCCACCGGGCGGAAGCTTTACGTTTCGGTTTCGCTTTTTCTCTTTCTCCGACGCCGGCAACGGTTGCGGGGTGGTGGGTTTGCGGCTGGTTCAGGCGACGAGAGGAGCCACAAAAAGTCGCCGAGTTGGCCGAGTATGAGTCACGGCCCACAATACGAGCAACGGGCCGTTTGCCGCTGTCGACCGGTGACGCGGTATCCTCGGCTTGGTGTCACGATCGGTTTGTTGCCGTGCACGTTGGCTTTGCTTTCCGGTACGGCTGATGCGGCTGTCGAATACTTGTGGAGCACATTATTCGAGACAGTCGCCCCAAAACGCCGCCGTGAAGAGTTGACCGAGGAATTTGTGTGAGCTCAACGTCGGTCTATGTTCCGTTTCGACATGTATGGTATGTGTAACGATACCGTTGGTAAACGATGGACGTTTTTCTTGGAAGATGTCGGTCGCCTCTCTGCATGCATGATTTTGTGATAGCGGTCGTCCTGTGGTATAAGCGTTTTGTGGAAAGTTGTCGGTCGCCTACGTCATCGGACGCAAAACCAAACCAGGCACACCGATTTCATATCGGTAAGCAAACTGGCCGCCTGTGTAGAAAGAGGCGGAGCCATAGCGGTGGCGGTGTCTCCAGTTATGCAGAACGCCAAACCAAACTAGCTGCATCCATAATAACAAGAAATTATGGTGGTGTCATAGCAGAACTGTTGAGCAGCAGGTATGTTTCTCGTACGTTTTTCCAATAGGGACTCAACTTCAGTTTTCTTTTCAAACGAGATAACCATACATTTAACCTTGAATAACTTATTTTTATTTTCTGATGATATTTCGAAGCATGAAATTCTCTTTAACAGAACACCATAGTTCCAAAATGTCTTCGTCGGACCGTTCGTCCGCCGTCGGTGCATTTCATCGCTACATTGAGCGGAGAAATTTACGTCATGTCACCTGCCGTCGCGTGAACTATGCACCGATTCAGTTTCCGCACGAAATGCAGGGGGTAAATTGACGTCACGTGATCTAAACGGCCGCTTTTTCCCGCTAAATTTAGTGGATAAAATTCACGTTATGTGACATGTCGCAACGTCACCTATACACCAATTCAATTTCTCCACTAAATTTAACGGGAAAAGTGACGTCATGTGAAGTATGCACCAAGACAGATTCCCCACCAAATTCAGCGGGGTAATATATATATATATATATATATCGACATAAAGTACTCTTACTGCGGGCAACGTCCTCACGCCAGGACTACCTGTCCGGCAAAATCGGCCAAGTCTCAATACTGCCGTAGCACCGGACATTTTGCCGTTGTCTGCCGCAAGGAAACTGCTGCTCGCCCAAAGAGGGTACGACTTTTCTGTCTTCGGAAAGACAATGGCGCGTATATTGTTGGGTCGGCGAGCGGTGCCAGTTCGAACGCACGGTTCATTCAAGTACGCACTCACGGTACCCCGGTATTTGCTAAAGTAGACTCGGTGGCGGAGGTTTCAGTGGTGTCGTCCACGTTCCCCGGACAGCCATCTAGGTTACAGAAGTTGGACGTCGTGCTGACAGGCCGGAGCAGCGAGCTTCTGAAAGTTCTCGGGAAGTTCACTGCCACACAACAGTGGAAACCCAACCCAGTGAAACAGTGTGTGTGTTAGTCACCCCGTGTCGCGCCGTCTTCTCGGGCTCCCCGGTACCGAAGCGTTAGGCGTGATTAAGTCCGTCAACGCGGTCACCTCAAAATAGTCTGTTGAGGCCTGCTACCCATAGGTATTCAACGGCTTGGGGACGATGGCAAAAGAATATAAGATACACACACAGCCCGATTCTGTTCCGTTTGCGATTCCCACGGCGCGTCGGGTGCTTGTTCCTTTGCGGGACGCTGTTAAGCAAGAATTGGAGCGAATGGAGTGGAACAGAGTCATTCGCAAAGTGGATGAACCGACAGAGTGGTGTGCAGGCATGCTGCCTCGCCTTGAGCCTGCTAGGGGAAGTACGAATTTGCTTTGATCAAACACA